>JACEIK010005176.1:14897-43868 GCA_018107945.1 Datura stramonium | reverse complement strand
AGGTAGTTTTCCAGAATAAAATCGTGACAAAATGGTTTTAGGAGCTAAGGGACCTATTTATAGTAAATGAGAAACGTGCATAATTTAGCCTGTCGTGGAACGGCTCCATGTCACGGAGTGTATCGCGGAGCACTGCCTCCATGTCACGGAGGTAACACGGAGGCTTTCTAGAATTTGCCTCCGAATGCCAAAACTGCCGAGTGTCACCGCGCTGCCGGCGTGACACGCTGCTCATGCAGTGCGTTGGCTTCCTCTGTCGCACAGCTGTCCTGGCGTGGCACGGTGCTGGCGCGCTGGAGCCTGCCTGCCTGCTGCCTATTCTCGCGTGCCTGGCATAAGCGTGGCACGATGCTGGGCGCGGCACACGCACAGCGTGGCACGTTGCCTGGCGCGGCCAGCCTTGCCATGGCATGCCCCGTGCCGACTTTCGCACATTGCTCCTGACTCCTTTCCTCTACTTCACCAACTTATGAATTAGTTCCTCAAAATCATTGAAACCTACAAACAAGGACTAATCATGTTGGTTAGTACATATATTCACATTTATATAAAATTTAATGAAAATGTATAAAATAAATTAGATAAACAAGACTAAACTAAGTTGTAAAGCATCACTCGGGCATGCTTTTTTTTGGCCGAGATCAGTTGCAATGTGCAAAAGGAAAAAATGCAGAAAAAGGTCTAAGTATGGACCTTAATACAAGTCATACCATCCTGGTACATGCCGTATTGAGAGTCGTGGAAAAGTCTAGAATATTTATTTGAGGAAAAGTCAAAGTACAACTTATAGTACGAGTCATACCATAGTAGTCGTAGAAAAGTTCAGAAGATGTTGGATAGGATAAGTCCCCAAGTATGGGTAGTAACCAAGAATCATGATATCTACCTAAGACTAGTACCAAGGAGATGTGGTAAAGTTCAGAAGAATTAAAGAATGACAGATCTCAATGTACGACAGGAAGTCACACATAATAGGACACAGACATGATTCGTACCAAGCCACTCGTGAAAATATTCAGAGGATGCCAGAACTCTTAGGATCAAACCACGACAAGATAGTGGGACTCGTAAGTTCATGGTACGATTCATAGCAGCTTCTAACACTTTGCAAAAATAGAAGTTGCTAAGAATTGTGTGAGTGAAGATACGACCCGTACAATCCTGTTACGGATCGTAAGTAAATTCGACGATAGTTTAGAAGTTTTCCTATTTACTTAGGAAAGGGTTCTCAATATTTGTATAAATACTTTTTAGGTTATTTTTGATTAGAACAAGTAGAGAAGAAGTAATTCAAAAGTCATAGAAGTTAGGGAGAGTCAGATTTGGAGAAAATTGTTGTTGATTTTCTATTCAAGATTTTAGAGACTTTCTTGAATTAATTTTCTCATTGTTCATGAATTGTTCTTCCTTAATTCTTGCAATAACAAAGAGGAATTTCTTCCAATCATCTTTGTAAGTTCTAAATTATGCGTTTGTCTATAAATGCTTATAATTCTCTTACAACCATGAGAGGTAAAACCTCCAAAACTAGGATTGTGGGAACTATGGTGAATTAACGAACTAGGGTTGCACAAAATGATTCTAAACCAATGTTAAACACTTGTATTGAATTCTCTTCATCTTTAACATTTCTTAATGGAGTGCAACATTAGGAATTGCCCGAATTCTTTACTTGCTTTAATATAGAGAAGTAGAGATTAGGAAAAGAGAATTACAACAAAGCCTTAATATATATGGGTCATTGTATCACTTGAGCTGCGATCTCAAGATAGTTTATTTGGAACAAATTGATAATAGTTGAATTGAAATCATTTATGAGACCTAATCCAATGTTGAGTATAGTCATCTAATAGGGACAAACTAGTGATTTGGATGAACCTTAGTTATCAGTTCTATAAGTAAGCATTGGGATAGATCACAAGTGTAAAACCTGGAGTAGTTATGAATCCATGGGGAACACTTGCCCTAGTTATTCACATAAACTTGATAAACAACAATGAATTCTCAGCATTGTTACAACTCTATTTTTACAAAATCCCCTTTTAGGAGATAACAAACTTTAAATATTAAATACGAGCATTATTCTATATCTTGACCTTATTCCCTGTGGGATCAACCCCAACATTTTTTTGGGTTATATATTGACAACATCCACGTCAGACTTTTTTAGGAGTGTGATTTGAGCGTTATCAGGGTGTTTTTGTAAATTTCTATGCTTTTAACTACTAAGTGACATCATTTTAGACTTCCTAAAGGTCTAATTAATGGGTTAAACTTAGGTTAAGTCCTCATTACCTTCAAAAGACCATAGGTTGGATTTCTCTCTCAAGAAAGGCTAGGATTCTTCATCGTCTTCTCAATTTCCCTTAGGTCTTCAAGACTAGTGAAGGAATCATCAAGCTTAGGTATAGGGTCATGAATAGGGGATTTCTTCCACCCTCATTCCCAATTTCAAATCAATTTCATAAATTCAAGTCTTCAATCATTGTTTAAGGAAATTCTAAGGTTAGACCCAATTTTAATGAAAACTCTCACGATCTTCTATGAATTCAATTCTCATACGATTAAATCCATGTTTTATGATTATGAATGCTTGTTTTACACAAGTATCTCTCATGAACCTATGATTTTCAAGTTATGATGATTTTTTCAATTATGTATTATTTCATGGATCTCAAGCTTATGTATCATGGACAACTCAATGGCATTATTTTCCAGGCTAGTTCACATATGGCAAGTATGATTATGATTCTCATGTTTTTATAAGTAGCCAATGAAAAACCAAGTATGTTTCATGATTATGACTATGTACAATATGGATGTTTTGGGAGTAGTATCTTGTATCGAGTAGGTAGATGTTCTATGCACCCAAGTCTTAGAACTACGTGCCACCATAAGTATATATTCATATTTGCGGCCTCGCCAGAGAGTATTTCCCCTAGCTCAACGAGGCTCACAAATGATATTACACCTTTATTGTACTTTTTCCTAGCAAAGCTTGGGATGGCTCTGTCAACTTGAGCGAGATAGTTGGGCATCATTTTCTCATTCATGATGGTGTTGGTTATAATGAGTTTTCCATTGTTCCTAATAATTTATGATGTTTATCTTCAGGATTTATGATATCAAGTTTCATAGTATGATTGACCCATTGATCATTTTATGATCTTTTACGTATTATTTCGAACATGCTAAACCATATGATTTACTTTCAAAACCTTGGGTTATTATGCTTCTTTTAATGTTGAATAACTCATGCTTGTGACTATATCACGATTATGATTTTAGCATGTTGTCCTTTATCTCATGTTTTACTTACTCTGTGTACTCAGTACATCCAAAGTTCTGACCGCATACTTCTTTGCTATATCATCTCATGATATAGGATTAGGTGATAAGTCTCAGCCATGACATTAGCTTGCTCCCTGATGTCATCCATGCACATGAAAGTGTTTGTCAAGTAATATAGGATAGTAAAGTTCCGATATCGATCCCTTAGATACTTTTCAGATTAATTACTCAAGGTTAACACTTTATTTCACTATTTATAAAAAACATAGGTAAATTGGGAAAATGGTTTTAGAAATTATTCTACTAACTTCAAATGTAAATCAAAATGATGAACTAAAATCATTTTTACGAGTGTTTGTAATTCAAATGGTGAAGAATCTAGGGTTTTAGCACTTTGACTTTCAGGTTGAGTTTTAGGAGTTGATTACGCTAGACTAACTCTTCTCAAGATTGCTAGTTGCAAGTTATGAACCCATTTCTTTCCATTCTCTCAAACATCCAAGAAATATCTCATGAACCCTAACGCCTATATCCCTATGGTCGTAGGAGAAATATAAAATGATGGTTGTAGATACTTGTCTTCAACTGAATAGGGTTGAAGGGCATATCCCTATCCTCAACAATGAAATTTCACCTTGAAATCACTATAAATAAAGATCATTCAAACCCATTCTATACTTAATTTTAACCCTCTTGGTTCCCTCTCCCGAGTTCAACCTAGACCCAATAGATAATATTTATAACGTGATCAGTCTAACAAATAAGCAATGAAAATAAGTAAGTATAAAAAATCTTGAATAAAGAATCAAAGTTCTAGCATAATAGAGTTTTCAAACTACAACTATTACCTATGGATAAATCAAAGAACAACAGTTTCACCACTCATGTTACAGCTAAAAACTAAAGCAAACATCATTCGAATTAATAAAAGCATAAAGTAAAGAAGCAAACCTAGAAGAAAATGAACTTTTGTCTCTTGCCCCAAGAAATGCGTACAAAAAGTTCTCATAATATTTGAAGAATCCTTAAAAAATTCCCTCGATGTTATATATATAAAAGCAAGGTATCAAATCTCTTCTTTTCCCTTGAGAAGTACAAATTTTAGACTTGAAAATCTATCCCAGACAGCTTCTGATGCGCCGCACCATACAACGCACCAAACTTGGCTTGAATTTCCTCTAAAGTATCAGACCTGGCACACCGCACCATCCACTGCACCAAAGTGTTTGAAAATTCCCCTAAGTCTGAAACCCTTCTGGCATGTTGTACCACTCATTTTGCCAAGGTGTTGGGGAAAAAATTCCTCTGAAGTTGAAGACCTGGTGCACTACACCAACCAACTCACCAAATTGAGCATAGTTATATCTGAAGTTGGAGGTCTGGCGCGGCGCACTAGCTGTCTTAGCAAGCCAATTTTCTCGCACTCTTCTTTCTTTACACTTGGGGCCATTTTTGTTTCCTTTTTCATTGATTACCTGCTCAAAACATCTAAAAATACTTGTTAGCTAATAAACCACACATAAATATGAACTCATGCATTTCATAAGGATAATGAACTTAAGATAAGGAAAAACATGGGAAAAATTACGGCAAATGACCATAAGAATATGCCGAACGTCACTCCCTCTTCAGTCCAGTTTAGCCCCGACTTGGGTGAGTCCTTATAATCCGTGGGCGTCCATTTTTCCATATGTTCTTTCTTTTCATGTCTTTTAGTTTTCAGTTTTTGGTAGAGCTAGTTGGGGGTATTGTCCCATTAGCTCATCTATGATCAGAGGCTTTTCAAACAACACATATAAATCTTTAGAAATTTTGGTTTATAGCCCTTTATGCTTTATGGGATCTTAGAATTTTGCTCATGTTATAGTTTATTCTTTACTTCAACTTAGCTATGTGCTCTTAATCAAGTTATGTATGTGTCATGGGTTAGCTTGGAGCCAAATATGTGATTCGAATATGGAAGATTTTAGGGAGTAGATGTTGAGAGAGACTTATAGCTCTCCATATTCTATCCCTCCAGGTGCCACCAAGTTTCACCGTGATCTATGGGAAGTCTACTAGTGGACTGGCATGAAAAAAGACATCACATAATTTGTGGCTAAGTGCCCAAATTGCCAACAGGTGAAGTTTGAGCATCAGAGACTGGGAGGTATGCATCAAGATATCAGTATTCCTTCTTGGAAGTAGGAACAGATCAATATGAACTTCATCAAAGTGTTGCCTCGTACACATCGACATCACGATTCTATATGGGTGATTATTGATCGGATGACCAAGTCAGCACATTTCTCACCAATCAAGGCTGCAAATTTAGTCCAGGACTATGATAGACTTTACATTTTGGATTTTTTTCAGTTACATGGATTTCCGTTGTCTATCATCTCAAATAGGGGTAGTCAGTTCACCTCTCAGTTTTTGAGATCATTTTAGAAGGGCCTTGGTACTTAGGTAAAGCTTAGCATAGGTTTTCACCCACAGATAGATGGTCAGGAAAAGTGGACCATTAAGACTCTTGAAGACATTTTGAGAGCATGTGTGATTGATTTCAAAGTTAGTTGGGATGATCACTTGCCTCTCATTAAGTTTGCATACAATAAGAACTACCACTCCAACATTCAGATGGCTCTATTTAAGGCTCTTTATGGGCGGAGGTGCACATCACCTATTGGAAGGTTCGAAGTAGGTGAGGCTATATTGATAGGGCTAGATTTAGTTAATGACGCTATGAAGAAAGTTCAGCTCATTAGGGGAAGGCTGAAAACTGCTAAGAGTCGTTAGAAATCTTATGCGGAAGTTAGAAAGAGAGAGCTTGAGTTTGAGGTTGATGATTGGGTATTTCTCAAGGTGTCTCCTATGGGTGGAGTTATAGGTTCGGTAACAAAGGGAAACTTAGTCCCTGATATGCTGGGCCTTATAGGATTCTAAGGCGAGTTGGCAAAGTGGCCTATGAATTAGAGCTACCAGCAGAGTTAGCTTTGTTGCATCCAGTTTTCCATGTGTCTTTTCTAAAAAAGAGCATCAGTGATCCAACTCTAGTTGTTCTCGTTGAGAGAATTGGTGTGATGTATAGCCTTACCTTTGAGGAGGTTCTAGTTGAGATCCTTGATTGTCAGGTTCAGAAGTTAAGGAACAAGGAGGTAACTTCAGTGAAGATTTTTTGGAGAAATCAACTAGTTGAAGGAGCTACATGAGAATCCAAATAAGATATGATGGCTAGATACCTGCATCTTTTCCCTTCAATATTCCTTCCAATATGAGATACCAATTTCCTCCTTAATACTCTATTTAGTTTGATGTCAAGTTTGAGTCCCTCAATTCCTTTCATGTCTCAACATGCATGTATGTTTCATGAATTTAGTCTAGTCATGTATCTCAATCCAGAGTAAGTCACTCCATCAATTATCCGCTTATAGCCTTTCACTTTTGGGATTGCAGTTCCTTCCCTATCCTTTCATCCAAGTTAGTCTAAATTTCAGGATGAATGTTCCCGCGGGGGAGATAATGTAATATCCCAAAAATTTCCTAAGATTAGATATTAGACTTCAGTAGAAATCCGCAGGAAAAATGGTACCAGGCCATTCAACGACCCTCAGATCCAGTAGTACAAGGGACCAATGACTTGTTCATTGGTTTGTGACGAGGAGTCCCAGAAACCTGTCAAAATCAGCCTAGAACTGACGAGTGGATTATATGACCCATTGTTTGATTGTACCAACCATTTATTGTAATCATTGAAGCAGGTTCATAGGATGATGCCGAGTAGGGGTAGGAACCAACGAAGGGTACAGCAACTCATTGGTTGAAACCACGACGCATCCCATTGGTCATTAGTTCTTCCAGTTTCAATTTATGTTCGGCAGTTCAGTAGTGTTTTGGTAAAATCCTATGGTTTTAAATCCTAAGTGTCATCATTTTAGACTTTATAAGGGTATGATTAAAGGGTTAAAGTTAGCCTAAGTACTCATTCCCTTCAAAAGATCGTAGGTTGTATTTCTCTCTCAAGAAAGGCTATGATTTTGTTATACCCCAGGAACCCAAGGATTAGAACCGGGAGTCAAAACGGAGAAAAACTAGAAATTTGCATCAGGTTGTAGGATGACCCGTGAGGTGGGTCGTGATGTGACTTGTGGTCAGTAGGCTGCGCAAGCTCAGGTTAAGGAGGCCACGGGCCTGACCACGAGTCGTGGTCAGACCTCACGACTCGTGAGGTCACCCGTGGTCTGCATTGGAGGGTTCATCAAGTTTATGGGGCAGTAGGGGTCACGGGTGGTGACCATGATTCGTTGTTAGCCACCACGATTCGTGGAGTCCCCCTAAGTGTTTTGGACAGTGGACTTCATGGGTCCTAGCCACGAGCCATGCCCCTTGGCAACGACTCATGAGGTCCCTCGTTAGGGGCACTAGTAGTGTTTTTCCTGCATTTTAATAAGGGGGTTTTCATAATTCCTAAGTTCCTAAAGCCTAAACTACTTCTTTTTAAGCTCTAAATGGGGTCTCTTAAGGGGGATTAGTCCATGTTAAACCTCATTCATGCATGAAAGAGTATAGAGGAGTCTAGAAGGCGATTAAAGGTGTTCTCCCTTATTTCTCTAAATTCCATCTTAGGCTTTCAAGGGAGATTAAGAATCAGTGTTTCTAGTTATGTAAGGTCATCAATGGGTGGTTCCTTCCACACCCATGCTCCTACTCTAGGATTTTACTTATAAATTATCAAAAACTCATGGGGTTTTGTAATTGATTTGTATAATATTTAATGATTTAATTATGGATCTTATGATTTTGAAATCTTATCATAAGCTACTGATTTTGATCATATTTTGGGATTTAAATTGATTATAATATTGTTGATTTTTAATTTCTAAACAATTAAGCTTGATTATGCATGCCCCGTGATGAATCGATTTATGATCCATTGATCCATTTGTGTTTTGATAACCCCAACATGAATTATGAATTTATTATGAATTTATTATGTCATCTACTATGAACTTATGAATTTCAAGCTACATGCATGATCTACAAGTATGTATGAATTTTATCAATCATGAATTATGTTTTTGGCCTACCCATGGGCCTCAAGTCATGGCTAGTTCTCCTATGTTCAAGCATGTTTATGATTATCATGATTTAACTAGCCCATGAACTCATATATGTATTTATTATGAGCACTATATATGTTTTGGGAGTAGTATCGAACACCGAGTAGATTCGGGGATTAGGTTAAGCCCCGGATCTCATGAACTACATGCCACCGTAGGTATGTTGGGACCCTTTCATGTTTTTCCCTGGACCAAATGGCCCTTATCATGTGTGATCACGCACTTCATGGTTCCTACCCTTGGCAAGGTATGAAAATCCTCCCGACTAGAGTTACAAGTCGGGCTTCATGTGTGCCCATATGGGGTATGTCGATTAAGAGAATCCCCTACTATTCCTCATGATTTATGCATGTTATGATTATGTGTGTTGGCTCAATTCATGTTAAGTAAACCTCTTCTATTATGATTATGATTAAGTTATGTTACGAATGTTTTGAAAATCTTGAGCCATATGATATGATATTATGATTTACGATACGAGCATGACGTCCTACTCTTATGATCATTTATTAATTTCATATATGTTTTAAATGTCTGTTTTACTTACCTTGCATACTCAGTACATTCCACGTACTGACCGCATACTTTTTATGTTGTATCGTTTAATGATATAGGTCCCAGTTCTTAGGCTCATCCTCACCCATAGCTAGTTTCAGCCTTGCTCTCAGTGCACTTGGTGAGTCCTCATGTTCCGAGAGCTACATGTTCGCATTCTATGCATTTCTTTCAGTTTCTGGATATTGGATTAGTTAAGGAGTTGTCCCATCAATCCACCTTTCATGTTTAGAGGCTTATCAAACAATAAGTTGTTTTTCGCCGTATTGTATAAGTCTAGTATTGTTTTCCCCTTAAGCTATGTCATGGTTACGTTCTTTATGTTAAGTCTTCCGCTCATGTGATTAAATTAGATGTATGCTCATGCCATGGGTTGACTTGGGGTCTCTCGGGACTCGTTGTCCCGTGTCTACGATCCGGGGGTACGTTTGGGTCGTGATAGATTCTTTATCATCTTTTTGTCAATGTCCCTTAGGTCCTCAAGACAAGTTAAGGAATCATCAAACCCAGGTATGCAAGGTAATAAATAGGGGATTTATTACATTCTCATGCCCAATTTCGAATCAATTTCATGAATTCAAGTCTTCAATCATGCTTTAAGGAAATTCTAGAAAAGTTAAACCCAATTTTGATGAAAACTCTTATGATCTTCTACAAATTCGATTGTCTTACGATTCAATCCATGTTTTATGATTATGAATGCATGTTTTCTTCAAGTATCTCTCACGAACCTATGATTTTCATGTTATGATTATTTTACTCAATTATATATGATTTCATGAATCTCAAGCTTATGTATCTTGGCCGACTCAGCGTCATTATTTTCATGGCTAGTTCACGTATGGCAAGTATGATTATGATTATCATGTTTTCTAACTAGATTAAAAACCAAGTATGTTTAATGATTATGAATATGAGCAATATATATGTTTTTGGACTAGTATCTAGAATCGAGTAGGTCGTGGTTCAGCACACATAAGTCTTAGAACTATGTGCACCATAGATATATATTAACATTTGGGGCTTCGTGAGAGAGTTTTTCCCCTACCCTGACGAGGATCACCAGTGATATCATGCCTTTATAGTTCTTTGTCGTAGCAAGGCATAGGATGGCTCTGCCAACTTAAGCTAGATAGTTGGACATCTTGTGCTCATTCATGATGGTGTCAGTTATGATGAGTCTCCCATTATTCCTCATGATTTATGATGTTCATGTTCAGTATTTATGATATCATGTTTTATAGTATGATTGACCCGTTGATCATTTTATAAGTTTTTACTCAGGATTTCAAATATGCTGAACCATATGATTTACTTTCAAAACCTTAGGTCATTATTCTTCAACCTATAATGAATAACTCATGCTTGTGACTATATCATGAATATGATCTTTGCATGTTGTCCTTACTCTCATGTTTTACTTACCTTGCATACTTAGTACATTTAAAGTACTGACCATATAGTTTTATGCTATATCGTTTCATAATAGGTTCAGATAATCATTCTCAGTCCCTCTGTTAGCTATGCTCACCCTTCAGTCCAGTTCAACCCCATCTTGGGTGAGTCCTCATGATCTGTGGGAGTTAATTTTGCCATGTGTTCTTTCTTTTCATGTCTTTTAGTTTTTTGATTTTGGTAGAGCTAGTTGAGGGTGTTGTCCCATCAACTTATCCATTACTAGAGTCTTTTCACAATTCTAACTAAAAAATGAGTAGCATGCAATGTGAAATAGCAAGTCAATACTACGAAAGCAAATAGATTAGAATCGAAAATATAACATAAATACAAAATTAATAAAAAAAAGTTAACATGATAGCTTAAGTAAAATCCAAACATAACATAAAATAAGATGCGAATATAACTTATGTAAATATAATTTTAAAGAAAAGGAAAATATAAGTCTATAACATCATTCAACAATGAAATCATACATTAATTCAAAAATTAGAATAATAATGCATATATGTTAAATGAAGAAAAATTTAAAAAGCAAGAAATAAAATATACGAGCAATTACATGGAATCACAAGAAGTAGAATTGAGAAATAAGAAGAAATGAAATAACAGATAAATAATGTAAACTAAAAGATATTTTAAAAAAAATTAAACATAAATTAAAATACTAAAAAAACAAACACAAAAATAAAAATAGAAATAAAGAAATTAAAAAGTGACCTTGTAATTACACCATATAATTACCTGCGATTCTCACCCCCCCAAGAATTGGAGAGTGTAACTACTCCCTCCCAATTATATCCAATTCACTGCTGACCATGTAATTATTTGGCTAAACAAACAGGACAAATTGTGTAATTACATCCAATTACTAGGTGGCTTTCCAAATAGGCCCCAAGTCTGGTCCTATTAACTCTACTTCACCAACTTCAAACAAACTAATCAGAGATCTATACCTCTACCCATAAAGAGCCTCGTAGGAGCCATATGAATACTAGAGTGATAACTATTATTATATGCGAACTCAATAAGAGGTAAATAGTCATCACAATTTCCCTTGAATTCTACAACACACGCCCTCAACATATCCTCTATCACGTGAATAGTACGTTTTGCTTGACCATCTATCTATAGATAAAGAGCTGTATTAAGGTTTACCTTCGAACCCAAACCTTTCTAAAATGACTTCCAAAACTGGATAGTAAACTGGGTGTCCTTATCTAATATGAAAGAGGGCTCCATGAAGTCAGACTATCTCATGATTATACAGTTTGGCATAGTCCTCTATTGAATCTATAGTCTTAACCGATAAGAAATGAGCTGACATGGCCATTCGATCTACAATCAGCAATATAGAGTCATGTTGCCTATGATACTTCGGTAGATAGGTGATAAAGTCCATATTAATCATCACCCACTTCTATTCGAGGATTGTTATATTCTGAGCCACACTATATGGTCTTTGGTGCTCTACTTTAACCTATTGACAATTTGAACATCTAGCCACAAAGACTATAATGTGTTTTGTCATACCATTACACTAATAGACTTTCCTCAAGTCATGATACATCTTAGTGGAACCTGGGTGAATCAAATAACTGGAGTTGTGTGTCTCTTCCATGATCCTATCTTTGAGACCATCTATATTTGGGACACATAATCTATATTGATACCTTAGGACACCATTTTCCACCTATGCGAAAACCAACACCTTCTGCTTGTGGACATCTTCCTTTAATTGAAGCAAGAGGGGATCTTTGTCCTATTTTTCCTTTAACTTCTGCCTCTACAGATAATTCTACCCCACCTTGAACAAGCACACTACCTTCTTCAGAATCTAGAAGACGGACTCCCAACGCGAGAGTCTATTGATATTGTTCATATTCTTATGACCATTTGCCATACTTTTAACCATATTCTACTTTTTTGAGATCATTATCCTTATGACATGAATAAATTCATGATTGTGTGTGTTAAATGAGCTAACAAGAATTTTTAGATTATCGTAGCAAGTAATCAATGGAAAAGGACTCAAAAAATAGCCCAAGGTGTGAAGAAAGAAGAGTTCGAGAAAATTTAGCCTTGTGAGATAGCTGGAGTGGCACGCTAGCCACCCAAGAATTTTAATCAACACCATGGAGAACTATGTGGTGCAGCGCACCAGAGGTATTCCGAACTTAGGAAACTTTTCTAACACTCTAGTGTAGTGAGAGGTGTAGCGCGCTAGATCCCTAATTTTTAGAATTTAAGTAACACCTTGGAGAAATGGTTGGTGCAGCGTGCCTGAGGTTAATATTCAGAGGAAATTCAAGCCAAAGTCTCGTGAGACAGGAGGTGCAACGCACCACGGCCTGTCTAGGGCGGATTTTCAAGTCTAAAAAGAAAAAAATTTAAGGGAAAAATAGTCATTTGATACCTTTCTTATACATATATCATTTAGGGAATTTTGTTAAGGGTCTTGGATCAAAAAGACTAATTTTGTATGTAGTTCTTGGGGGAAGATACAAGAAGTTTATTTTATTCTAGGTTTTCTTTTTTTACTTTATGCTTTTGATTCGAATGATGATTTCTTTAGTTTTCCGCTTGAACATGAGTGACTAAATTCCTATTTTTGTGTTTTGTCCATGGCTGATGGTTGTAATTTGATTGTTCGGTTATCCTAGACATTCAATTCTTTCTTTTAAAGATTATTTATGATTATTTTTTTTCGTTATTTATTCGTTAAACTGATCGACTTGTGAATATTATCTATTTGTTTTGGTTGAACTCGGGAGAGGGAACTAAGAGGGTTAAAAAGAAGCTTAGAATATATTTTATTTATCTAGTTCCAATAGTTCAACAGTTGATTTCATTATTGAGGATAGGGATATACCCTGCAACCCTATTTAGTTAACACAAGAGTCGTCAACCGTCGTCTCATGTTTATCCTTCAACCATAGGCATGTAGGTGTTAGGGTTCAGGAGATAGTTCTTGCATATTCGGGAGAATAGTAAGAAATGGATTATTAACTTGGAACTAGCAATCATAGAAGAATATTGTCTAGCATATTCAAATCCTAGAACACATTCTGAAAGAAAAAGTGCCAAGACCCTGGATTTCTATTTTCATTTGAATTACAAACATTTTGCAAACAATTCTAGTTTCTTTGTCTAATTTACATTTCAAGTTAGTAGAATATTCTCCAAAACCATTTCTCCACTTTAGTTGTGTTTATTTGAATAGTGAAATAAAATGTTAACCATAAGCAATTAATTTGGCAAGTCTATGAGGGATTGATATCGGGACATTACCGTCCTATATTACTTGACGACCACATGCATTATTCGTTTTCTTGGCGACATCAAGTTTGCGCCATTTCCAGGGACTTGAAGATTGATTAATTGTTTGTAGGTTAGGATTCTTATTCTGCTATTCAGCATTTTACTTTTGTTTGTGGTTATTGAGAATATCAGGTGGTGTGTGCTCAGTGTATGCTAGCTACTAGAAGTAAGGGACAACCCTTGGCTCATTTTGATTCGAAAATCGAGAGAACTTTTTTCAGGTTAGCAATGGTCGAGAATAATGAGCACGCACAAGGCAACAACCAGGACAAGATTCCAGTGCTAAATTTTTCTTGGCCAAACTTGGAGAACACTACTAAACCGATCATCAAGCCCACCATCATTGGAAACTTTGAGTTAAAGGAAGGAATCGTGCGGTTGGTTCAAACACTTATCAATATCAAGGTAAGCCACACGAGGACCCCCAAAGACATTTCATGACGTTCGTGGAACTTAGTGAAAATTTTCATTATCAAAATGTTTTTGATGAGCATGTGAAGCTCACGTTGATCTCGTTCTCATTAGTTGGTGAAGCTAAGGAAGGGCTTCAAAATGAGCCAACTGGGTCCATTAATACCTAAGAAGCTCTTTCCAACATATTTATAAATAGGTTTTTCTCGTCGAGGAGAATGAAGGAGTTGAGACGAAAGATCTCAGGATTTGTGCAAAAAGATGGTGAGAGCTTAGGAAAGATACAAGAGATACTTGTGACATTGCCCGCACCATATGCAACCAAAGGAGATTATTGGGCAAAATTTCATAGAAAGGCTGAAGCCAGAATCTATGATTCTACATGAGGCTACCGTATAGGGGAAAATCTTGTGCAAAAGCTATAATGAGATAGAGGCTCTGCTGAATCTCATATCAGCTGGGAGCCAAGATTATCAGTATTTGAGAAATAGCTTTACAACAACAAAAGTCCTAGGGAAGCTTGAGGTTGACGGTGTAGCAGCAATCTGAGAAAATATTAGTCAGTTGGTAAATATGATTAGCACTGCAAGCCACGTTCGTCAAGTTCATCAAGTTCAGACTCCACCACCATAATGTAGGTGTGTGGAGAATGCCATTCATATTCAGGTTATCCACTAAACCCTGAGTCTAATTATTTTTGTGGTTCAGTAAGAGTCATGGTGGAGGTTTTGCAGGAAGCAATTACAATCAGGAACACAGGAATGCAGCTAATACCTCATGGGGAAGAAATCAAAACTTTTAGAGACCCCCAAACAACATCTAGAGGCCTCAAGGCCAGCAACATGACAATTCATTAAAGGAGACTATGAAGCAGTAGATGGTTCAAAATACTAAGGTGGTTAATGAGATGTACAAGTCAATCCATGAGTTAGAAAGGCAAATGGGGCAATTGAACCTTCAACATACAAACAGATCAAAAGGGGAAATTGCATGAAACATTGAGAAGACCCTAAAGAGAATGTCAATCCGATCTCTTTGCATAGTGGGAAGGAGATGGGTTAAGTGATACCCAAAGATAACAAAGCAGAGGCAGAGTAGGTTGCGAAGTCTAAGCATGTGGTTTGTGAGTCAAGTAACACACAACAAAATATGGTAGAAGTTAGACCACCTCCTCTATTCCTACAAAGATTCAAAAAGCATAAGGAGGATGCAGCTTGTAAGAAATTTCTTGATGAGTTGAAGCAGATACATGTGAATCTACCATTGGTGGAGCTGTTTCAAGTGGTTCTAAAATATGCTAGGTATCTGAAAGAAAATTGTGGCAATAAAAAGGCTCACTGAGTTTGAAACTGTAGCTCTTATAGAGGAGTGCAGTTCCTAGGTGTAGAATAAGATTCTGAAGAAGCTGAAAGATCGCTGGAGCTTCACTATTCTAGTGTTCATTAGGATTAGAGAAGTTCATTCAGCACTATGTTATCTTGGTTCAAGCATCCATTTGATGCATGCATCATTATTTAGAACATTAGGGTTACGAGAACCACGATCCACCATAGTGACATTACTATTAGCTGATAGGTCCATCACTTATCCCAAGGGAATTATTAAAGATATGTTGATCAAAGTGGGATTTTTCATGTTCCTAGTGGACTTTATAATCCTAGTCTATGAAGTGGATGAAGCAGCTCCCATTATTTTTGGAAGAGAATTCTTAGCCATCGCAGATACGGTTATAAGGGTGAAGTTATAATGCCCCGGAATCCCTAAGATCATACCCGAAAGTTTAAATGGAGAAAACTGAAAAATCTACACCAGGTCACAAAACGATTCATTCTGTGACCCGTGGGGGTGACCACAAGTCATTAGGTGACTCGTGGTGAGGAGCTAGCTTAAGTTATGGAATTTGTCTTTTGAAGACACCACAGGCATGACCACGAGTCGTGGTTGGACCCTACAACTCGTTGATTCAGCCGTGGCCAAGGGAAATTGAAAGGAGAAGCTTGAATGGCAGTGTACCCTACGGTTGGACCCCACGAGTCATGGTCAGGCACCATGATTCGTTGGAATGGTCATGGTCAAGATTGGTCAAAGGATAATGATTTTTGGAAAGTGGAGATCACGAGAGGTGACCACGACTCGTGATCACCAACCATGATTTGTTAGGTCCTTCATGGGAGCCATGGAGGAAAATGGACAGTGCACACGACGACTGATGCCACGACTTGTGACCTTGGACGACGACTTGTCTAGTCTCTCATTGGGACTGGCAGTCAGTTTTTAACTGCGAATTTATTAAGGGTAGTATCATCTCCTAAGCCCTAGGATCCTATACTATGTCGTTTTAAGCTATTTTTAGGGTGTATTAAGATATGTTAAGTCACTCTAGCCTATTCAAAACTCTTGCATGCAAAGTTCAAGTGTGTAGAGGGTGATCAAGCATAAAACCCCTAGGTTTTTCATCAATTGTTCTTCAATTCCTCTTGAGCAAGTAAGGGAGTGGTAGAATCCAAGTCTCTCAAGTATGTTGGGTTATGAGTTGGTGAATTCGTTCACACCCATGTCCAATCTCTCCTAATTCATGAAATTCTATTTGAAAATCTTATAGGGTTTTATTCCAAATTCTGATGAAATCCTAATGATCTATCTATGGGTTAATATCTATCATGTATCACATCATATTTTATGAATCATGGGAAGATTTTACAATTATAGATTTATTGATTTAAATTTCTATAAAATTATGCCCAATCATGCATGTTCTATGATAAATCGAGTTATGATTTTACCTTGATTTTGATGTTCTTTAACCCATCATGATTTATGATATATGATATGGATTTAATCAAATGCTCATCGTGAATTCATGATTACTAAGTATATACTTCTTTGACAAGTATGCATGAACCTCATGATTTACGATTTATGATTTTGTCCGACTTAGGGGCCTTATCGTCATGGCTAGTTCACGTATTTACAAGCATGCTTAATATTATCATGATTTAAATAGACTATGAATCTCATTTATATTATCCTATGATCACTATATACATTTTGGGAGTAGTATTTAATGTCGTGTAGGTTTGAGGCCCAGGTTTTGCCCCAAATCTCAGAACTACGTGCCACCATAGGTCATGATGGGACCTCCCGTGAGACTGTCCCCTTCTTGCCCTAAATGGGCCTTTCATGAGTGATATCATGCCTTTCATGGTTCTACCCTTGGCAAGGTGCGAATACCCTCCCGACTAGGGGTTTACAGGTCGGGCTCCATGTGTGCTCATATGGGGTATGTCAGTTATAAGAATCTCCCACTATTGCTCATGATTTATGTATGATTATGATTATATAATTTGGCTCAAGTCATGTTTAATAAAGCTTTTCTCTCGAGAGTATGATTATGAATGACTTACGAATATTTTGAAACCTTAAGTCTTATGTTACATTATGATATTTATGTTATGATCATGTTGTACTACTCTTGTGCACCTTTATGTATTTTAAATGTCCATTTTACTTACCTTGCATACTCGGTACATTACACGTTCTAACCACATATTCTTTGTTGTATTGTTTCATAATACATGCTCCGATCTTTAGACTCAGCCCCGCTACTAGCCAGCTTTTGGAGTTACCATCAGTCCCTGTTGGTGAGTCCTTATCTGTCGAGGGCCCCTCTGTATTTCAATTATAATTGAGTATGTTTAGTTTTTAGCTTTACAGAGTTATTTGGAATTTTGTCCCATCAACTCATCGAAGGTAGAGGCTATTCAGACATAGAATGTAATCAGCTTCAGATTCGTGTGTATTTTTGATGTTATGCTTATTTGAGACTTTCGCTAAGTTTATCACATTGATATATCATTTTTATGAGTAAGCTAGATTTATGTTCATGACATGGGTCGACTTGGAGTCCCTCGGGGTTTCTTGTCCCGTGTATCGATCCAGACGCATGTTCGGGTCATGAAATAAGTATGGAAAGATGTCAATGATTGTGGATGTCCTAGAAGCAGTCTTTGATGTGTTCAGGACATCAAGGTTGCCACCTCACAATGAAGAGCTAAAGGCCATCATGGAAGTAGAGCCTAAAAGGTCCACTAAGGCTTTAGAACAATATTTATCATAGGAGGATCCACTGAGAGCATTGGTATGTGGAAAAGAATAGGTGAAGAGTATAGAGGTGACTAAATTTTTAGCCTCCTTGGATACTGCCAGCTCCTTCCTCAGCAGAGATGCTACTTTGGAGACACTTGACAAATCCTTTACTTAGGAGAAGGAGAAGCCTTCCATTGAAAAGGCTCCCGTTCTTGAATTAAAATCTTTACCTGCTCATTTGAAATATGTAATTTAGGTAGTGATAATACATTGTCTGTGATAATATTTGTATTGTTGTCTGATGAATAGGTTGACAGGATACTAAAAGTGTTACAGCGTCATGTGACAGCAATTGGTTAGACCATAGCTGACATAAAGGTTATAAGAAGTTCCTTTTGCATCCATAAAATACAATAGGGTGCCATACCCAGTGTTCAACACCTGTGGAGACTGAACCCCATCATGAAGGAAGTGGTGAAGATGGAAATAATAAAGTGGTTGGATGTAGACATCATCTACCGCTATTTTGGATAGTGATTTGGTAAGCCCAGATCAATGTGTCTCGAAAAAAGGTGGAATGATGGTGGTTCGAAATGAAAGAGATGAACTGATACCCCAGAGAACAGTCACAAGATGGAAGATCTGCATTGACTATCGGAAGCTTAACACCGCAACCAGGATGGATCATTTTACATTTCCCTTCTTGGATCAGATGTTAGACAGGTTAGTTGGGCATGGCTACTATTGTTTTCTAGAGGGTATTTAGGATACAATCAAATTATGATCACGCAAGAGGACCAGGAAAAGACTACTCTCATTTTCCATTTGATGAGTTGGATATTTACCAACTCATTAGGCTCCTAAGCATGAGTTTTTGCCGATTTTCAAATCATTTATGTGGATTTTATGCCCTTTCTCTTGAATTCTTTGTAGGTACTTCACGTGATTGGAGAAAGCATAAAATAGATCAAAACACATGAAGTTTTAGATAGAATTTGATGAGTTATCATATGAAGGAGAGGATCCAAAGATAATGGAAGATTGGAGCTCAAGAAGAGGTGCAAAGACATGCTTTAAATCGGCTAAATGTGGATCCAGAAGGTCAAAACCCAGGCGAAACACTGAAGCTACTGCCCTGACCAGCTATTCAACCGACTTTTCACAGAATTGAATTGGCTAAACTCCTATTGAACCTCCAGTTCCCCCTGCCAGGACATAATTTTCAACCGGCTATAGTTTGGTGCTCCGCGGATTGACAACAACCAAACGCCGGTTCTTCACGACAGAGGCCGTCTAATGAAGGATAAAAAGGTATAGAAAGGTCTCCAAAGAATATAAAAGCCTCAAGTGCATTTGGGATAAGTTGTACACAAGAAATTGCAGATATTTAAATAGCTTTCATTGTACACCAACCATTCATTGAACAATTCATTCAACCAATTCACCAACAATTCACTCATCTTCCACACATCTTTTTACCATAGATTTGTAGAGTTAGGTAGAACTTTTCTTTTTGTTATTATTTAACCCATTTTGGGGGAATTCCACCATTATTGTAAGAGCGTGTGTAAAAAGTTTCTGAAGTTAATGTGATGAATGTGAGGGGAATCCTCTTGGTATCTTCTCTCTACCATTAAATATGCTTGAGTAATTTGCTAGCTAGAGGTATATTCATGGTGGGTTTGTTAATTTGGTTGAGTTCTGTTAAATTGTTCTTGGATTCTTATTGAAATTGTAGATCTATTATCTTCTCCCAAGTTATAATATCCTAAATTGATGGTTTGCAAACATAAATTGTGCTTTACTTTTTTTGCTTTTGATTGAAAGAGAAAGGTGAGAATTGGGTGAGAAGATATTAGTGAGGAATTAGAGTGTTAGTGTGTGGGATTAGGCTAGAGGTAATTGACACCCACATTTTCACTCCTGAAAGGTCAAGGCTAGAAATAGCTAGTCCTTCCTTAAGCTTGTGTGGTTGATAACTTGAATTGACTTTGGGGATTGAAAGAACCCAAGGCATAAACATTCTTATAGTTGAAAAACAAGAGATGTGAATTATCCACTACTATCCATGATAATTTTTGAGTCTAAGGCATTAAAGAAATTCCCGATTTAGTTGTGATTTCACCTATAGAATGCCCCTAGCCATATCACGTGTGATTGCTTCAATTAGAATTCGCCCCAATTAGTCTTAGTTTAGAATTAGATAGTTATTTCCCTTTAATTTTCCTCTAATTTTACTTTTTAAATGTTGAACAATTATGCACTCTAGTTTGAATTAGTTTATAACTTTTGAATCTATCGGGATATTTATTTTGATACAACAATTGTTTACGCTCTTTTATAAAAGAAGAATGTATTTTGGACGTTATCAAAAATGGATCTATTGCTAGGGAATTAAGTTGCGATAAGCCATTAGTTATTTATTGATTCGAACTAATTTTGCATTTTTGTTTTACATCTTATTTTGAATTTATTTTTATTTTTGTTTTTCTTTTTTGTAGTTGTATGATGGTATCATGGAATGAAAGGAGGTTTTCTGGTTGAAACCCTTTTTATGATGATCCATATCCCTATTGTAGAGCACCACACTATTGGCAAGATTGCAAATATGCCCCTAGAAGGGAGATGAGTGCACCTTCCTCTTCCTTTGATGGGTATAGATGCACATTATGTGGTAGTCATGGGAGATATTGGGATGGATGCCCCAAATGGGGTCACTTCTTGCCATAATGGTTATGATAGAAGTTGTGCTCCCAAGCTCAAAAGGAATGAAGCCATGGCAAATGAGGGAAGGAGAAATACATGTGGGCACATAGAAGCCATGCTCCAAGCTTTTTTGGAGCGGGAGCCTAATGCGGAAAAGAATGTCAAATCCTCCATGCCCATGGAATCATCAACTCCTCAATAAGAGAGAGGTAAATATCTAAAAGAAGAAGCGGAGGAGACATTGACGAGCATAATAAGAAGAAGTGAATAATGGGGCATAACTCAAATTGACTCATGGGAGGAAGCTCAAAATGATGATGAAGAAGGAGTCAAGGTGAACTTTAAAGAAGTCATTGAGGTGTTCCAACAACCCAAAATTGCAATTATTCAAGATACCAAAGTTGAAGAAGTGACACTAGAGTACCCAAGTGACATCCAATAAATCATGCTCAAGGACTCTAGTGCACTTGAAGAGGAGGATGTCAATAAAGAAGCATGCTTGAAAGGGGAGCAACTTAAATCGCCCTCTTATCATTTTTCAATATCAAACTTGGTTGAAAAAATAGAGACTGAGGAGACCAAGTCAATGGAGGAAGTTAAGAAGAAATATCAAGGTGACTTCATCTTAGAGTATGCCATGCCATCAAGGTCAAAACACATCTCTCCTTTAAGGGCCAAGAAACACAAGATGCAACATCCATTGCTTGGTTCTTTGATGCTCACACCACCAAGCCTAAAACAGAGTAAAATAGGGGTGTGATTAAAAATCACAAAGTGGAGAGAAAAGTGGTGAAGTTGAAGTTGTCGAGCCACGACATTAACTAAGCATTTACTGGGAGGCAGCCCAAGTGCTTTTACTTTTTGTTATTACTTTTCCTTTTTGTTTGTTTTACTTTATGTTGGTGTTGTTTTTGATTGTACAGGGTGGAATAAGTATGAAATATGATAAAGGTGAGAGAAGCCAAATTCAAATTAAGCAACCGGCTCTAAACCGGCGAAGAGCAAGTCAAAATGCGTGAAACGCAGATGTCAAATAGAAAATCAACAAAGTCTATAACTGAAATGTCAGCAGACAGCAAATCATAAAATCTATATACAATTCGTCCATCCAGTGTACATACCAGGGTAAATATAAAAATTCATTTAGACGGTGTACCACATCGGGGTAAAATCCGTCTAGCCGACGTCATGTCCGCGTCACCGCTCGTGATACTTCGATAAAATGCCCATAACTTCTTACTCAAAACTGAAATTGACAAGCGTTTGATGTTCTGAAAACTATACTCAAAGACCTTTAATTTTATAGGTGGTGGGGCTTCTAATTCATTATATATTGGGAGATATGGTCGTTTAAAGTTTACCTTTACTTATGAACTTCACATACTCTTTGGTTGTCCGTTCATACACATTTCCCTTGTCATCTACGACCAATANACACATTTCCCTTGTCATCTACGACCAATATATAATCTCATACTTCCCTTAACCTAGCATAAAAATATCAAATAATCACCAAAAGAATTTTTCCGGGGTGTAATATTCTCCCCCCTTAGAAACATTCATCCCGGAATGGAAATTAATTTCATTTAATATGCTTCAAAATAGATACTTAGTAACTTAAGTATGAAACACATACCTCAATATCACATCGACTTCGTGAATAGGTGAGGATATTTCTTCTTCATTTCCTCCTCAGCCTCCCAAGTCACTTCCTCAATGTTACTACTTCACCATAATACTTTAACTAAAGCAACTTCTTTGGTTCAAAGTTTCCTGACTTGTCGGTCAAGAATAGCTACTGGGACCTCGGTGTAGGTCATCTCCTCAGAAATCCGGACATCATCAATAGGAATAACACGGGATGGGTCTCCTATATACTTCCGCATCATTGATACATGAAATGCTTGGTGGACTGCCACTAACTCTGGTGGCAACTCCAACTCATAGGCCACTTTTCCTATCTTGCGGATAACTTTGTAAGGCCCAACATATCTACGACTCAGCATTCCTTTTTGTCCAAATCCCATGATGTCTTTCATAGGCGACACTTTTAGGAAGACCAAATCATTAACAGCAAACTCCAGCGCTCGACGGCGTATATCTGCATAAGACTTCCGCCTGCTCTGAGCTGTCTAAAGTCAATCTCTAATAAGTTTCACCTTGTCATTAACTTGCTGCACTAAGTCTGGCCCCAATAACTCTACCTCACTGAGTTCAAACCAGCCCACTGGTGACCTGCATTTTCGCCCATATAAAGCTTCATATGGGGAAATCTGAATACTTTCCTGGTAGCTATTATTATAGGTGAACCCAATCAAGGAAACATGATCATCCCAGCTTCCGCCAAAATCTGAAACACAGGCACGGAACATATCTTCAAGCATTTGAATGGTGCGTTCATCCTGTCCGTCTTTCCGAGGATGAAATGCAGTACTGAGGCTTACCTAAGTGCCCGGGCCTTTCTAGAAAGACTTCCAGAAATTTGTTGTGAACTGAGCACCTCTGTTAGAAATAATGGACAAGGGGACGCCATATAGGCGAACTATCTCCCATATATAAAGCCTAGAATAATCCTCTGCCGTATATGTGGTCTTACCTAGCAAGAAGTGAGTTGATTTAGTTAATCTATCAACTATTACACAGACAGAATCATGCTTCCTGCTCGTTTGAGGCAATCCTGTAATAAAATCCATATTAATCACCTCCCATTTCCAGGCTGGAATTTATATATCCTGCACCATACCTCCTGGACTCTGGTGCTCAACCTTCACCTGCTGGCAATTGGGACACTGAGTCACAAGACCGGTGATGTCCTTTTTCATGCCATTCCACCAATATACCTGCCTCAGGTCATGATACATCTTTGTGGCACCTGGGTGTACTAAATATCGAGAATGATGAGCTTCATTCATAATTTTTTTCCGTAGTTCACCCACATTAGGTACACATAGATGACCCTGGTATCTAAGAACTCCATCAGGTCTATAATCAAATAGGCTCTTTTTCTATCGTAGTATATTGTCTTTCAGTAAGACTAACTCTGCATCATCATATTGCTTAACTTCCGCTACTAAGGATAATTCTTCTATGTTTTTGACAATAACACCCCCATCTTCGGCATCTAGTAACCGAATCTGTAAGTCAGCCAAGATCTGTAGAGCCTTCGTCATTTCAATCTTGTCAACCTGAACATTACTCAAGCTACCCATAGACTTGCGACTTAGCACATCAGCTACAACATTTTCCTTGCCCGAATGATACAGAATGCTAACATCATAATCTTTCAGCAATTCTAACCACTTCTCTTGAGAAAATTCAACTCCTTTTGCTGAAACAAATACTGGAGGATCTTATGATCTGTGAAGATATCAACATGTACCCCGTATAAGTAGTGGCGGAAAATCTTCAATGCAAATACCACTACGGCCAACTCAAGATAATGGGTAGGATAATTTTGCTCATGCTTCCCCAACTGTCTAGAGGCATAAGCAATGACCTTGCCGTGTTGCATCATAACACAACCTAGCCCAACTCTCGAAGCACCACAATAGACCACATAACCCTCGACATCCTCTGGAAGAGTCAGGACAGGTGCTGATGTCAGCTTATCCTTCAACTCCTGAAAACTTCACTCACATGCCTTTGTCCACTGAAACTTAGCTGCTTTAAGAGTCAATTTTGTCAATGGCGCAGATATAGTAGAGAAACCTTCCACAAATCGATGATAATAACCTTCTAACCCCAGAAAGCTACGAACCTCTGTAGGATTCAAGGGTCTTGTCCAAGTCTTTACTGCCTCTATCTTCTGACTGTCCACTCTTGTACCTTCAGCTGTAATTACATGACCAAGGAAAGCTGCAGATGTTAGCCAAATATCACATTTAGAAAATTTAGCATATAACCTGTGCTCCTTTAGAGTCTTTAATACTTCTCTCAAATGCTCTGTATTCTTGGCCTCGGATAGCGAGTAAATCAGAATATCATCAATGAAGACGATCACAAATACATCAAGAAAAGGCCTAAACACCCGATTCATCACGTCCATAAAAGCTGTTGGGGCATTAGTAAGCCCAAATGACATCACTAAGAACTCCTAATGGCCATATCTAGTTCTGAAGGCAGTCTCAGGGATATCAACTTCCCTAACCCGTAACTGATGGTACCCGGATCTCAAATCAATCTTTGAGAAGCATCTGGCACCCTGTAACTGATCAAATAGGTCATAAATCCTAGGAAGTGGGTACTTATTCTTAATCGTAACCTTAGTTATCTACTTGTAGTCAATAAACATTCTTAATGACCCATCTTTCTTTTGCACAAAGAGCACTGGTGCACCCCAAGGCGATACACTAGGTCGAATAAATCCCTTCTCGAGCAGATCTCTCAACTGCTCCTTTAATTCCATTTTCTCTACTAGAGCCATTCTGTAAGGAGGGATTGATATAGGCTGAGTACCTGGAAGTATATCAATAGAAAAATCTATCTCCCTTTCAGGAGGAATCCAGGCAAATCCTCTAGAAAGACCTCGGGGAACTCATTTACAATAGGAATTGACTGGAGAGTCATAGGCTCACATTCCAAGTTTCTTACCTGAATAAAGTGAGAAATACAACCTTTGGATATCAACTTCTGAGCCTTAAGGTATGAAATAACCTTACCTTTAGGCGTAGCGGCATTACCTTGCCATTCCCGGACTGGCTCGCCCAGAAAATTGAATATGACAACCTTAGCTCTACAATAAACATTAGCATAACATGTCGCCAACCAATTCATACCCAAAATGGCACTAAAATCAATCATTTCAAGCTCAACTAGATCAGCTAAGGTTGATCTATCACATACCAATACTATGCAGTTCTAGTAAACTCATCTAGATAACACTGATTCACCAATTGGCGTAGAAACAACAAATGGTATAGATAATAACTCAGGGACTATCTCAAAAATACTCGAAACCAATGGTGTAACATAAGATATTGTAGAACCAGGATCAAGTAAGACATATACTGCTCGAGAATAAATAATAAAGGTACATGTAACAACATCAGGTAAGGCCTCCTGGTCCTGTCGACCGCCCAAAGCATAAAATCGATTTTGGGTTGCCCCAGAACTATAAGCCTCTCTCCCTCTACCTCTGCCACGGCTTGTTGCCAGTTGAGGATCAGATCTGGGAGTTCGAACGGAGGATGACGAAGCAACCGCTGATCGCGCCTAATACGCCTCGACCCTATTTGAACAACCCCTCATAAAGTGCCCTGGCTGCCCACAATGATAACATACATTTTTCCCCTGACGACACTGACCTGAATGAGATTTCCCACATTGAGGACAAGGTGGAAATGGTGGTCGCCTCTGCCCCGCCCACTTCTGTCGTCGAGAGCTAGATAGAGCAGGGCCTTGGCCTCTCTTTTGTCCCTGAAACTAAGGTGGGGCACTCCCTATAGGCCCAACTAACTTCCTATATGACTAATACCCTGGGTCACCCTGTGGCCCTCTGTGAGGACCCACAGTCCTAGCTCTTTTTCGTTGCTCTTGCTGTCTTTGAGTATCCCGTAATTGATGAACAAAATCCTCCGCCCTCTGGGAGAAATCCTGAATTCGTGAAATGTCCATGTGCTCCTGAGTAGATACCCCCAAACAATCTCGAGCTATATGAAGCCCCAACCATAACACAATCGATGAACTCTATCCTCCATCGTCTGAACCATGTGAGGAGCATACCTGACAAGAGAATTAAACCGAAGACAATATTCACGCACGCTCATACTTCCTTGCTCTAGGTGCAAAAAATGCTTAGCTCAAGCCTGTCGAAGCTCTCGGGGTAGATAGTGGTGCATAAAGGCCTCGGAGAAATCTTCCCACTCAACTGGTGGTGCATCGACTCCTCCGGATCGAGCCCAAGTCGCATACCACAATATGGCCACATCACGTAGTCTGAAGACCGCCAACTCTACTTCCTTAGTCGCTGTAGCTCGCATCACCTTTAACACCTTATAAGTCTGATTAACAAAGTCCTGAGGATCCTTGCTCGGGTCTAATCCAGTGAATATAAGAGGGCTCAAACTCAAGAATTCACGGGCCTTGGAACTCTTAGTTCCCTGGCCTCTATGTCTCTCCATCGCCTCCAATCATTGCTATTGACATGCGGCTATACGAGCCATCAGTTGAACAGCTCCCTCAAGACACTGTCCTTCCGGAGCAATTGGAGGTACCACAGGCGCGGGAGGGTCTGCCACTCTACTACCCTCAAGTACTGCTGTTGCAGGAGGAGCTGGAGGTCTATCTACCATTTCTCTGACCGGTGTGGGAGGAACTGTAATACCTGGGGAAGGAGACTCACTCCGAGCCTCTAACCTGTCTCCCTGATCCACTGGAGGGAGACTAGTACCCTCCTCAATGGCGGTGCCAATCAACCTCGTAGTCGTCTTCCTTGTCATAGGCATACTTTGAAACAATAACACGATTTAGATATCATAGTACTTATGAGCTCGACCTATAGCACGAACTATTAGTAAAAGAAGTGAAACAATTCCTAAATGTCATGTAGCCTCTTGATTATAAGTATGGTGCACAACATACCCATAAGCAAGACTCTACTAGACACGGCTTTGTGGACTCCCTAGGACACTACTTCGCTCTGATACCAAGTCTATCACGCCCCAAAACTAGGGTAGGGCGCAACTGGCACTCGATTCATGATTGATCAAGAAGCCGGCTATATAGTATCTATAAATGTAAAACTAAGGCTGACCAAGCCACCTGTCATAACCAACCAAGATAAATACTGGATCCATAATGCCTTGATAATAATAAATGTGCAACTTGAAAAGCCGACAAGTATACAATAAACTTAAACAGAGCAATCAAAAGCCAACACGACTACACAACCAGCACTACTATACAAACTAGTCCACATAAGCCTCTACAGAGTAAACAAACAGAAATGCATGGGACAGGGCCCCGGACTATCTATGTTGTACACAAAACTCAAAATAGTAAAAACTAGGACATGGCTCTTGGAAGAGAGGAGCATACCACTATTCCGCTGAAATTTGGCTCCTACTGCATCCGATGATCTGAGC
Organism: Datura stramonium; assembly: GCA_018107945.1. Taxonomy (NCBI): domain Eukaryota; kingdom Viridiplantae; phylum Streptophyta; class Magnoliopsida; order Solanales; family Solanaceae; genus Datura; species Datura stramonium. The sequence continues at coordinate 15,862 of JACEIK010005176.1, read as the reverse complement.
CTCGGTCTGTACCAACAACACGATTGCAAGAAGGGTCCCAAGATGAAGGGATGTCAGCACGACTAAAATCTACTTGTATGTAAGGCTGAAAACTGTAAACATGTAAGATAAAAATGATAACTGGACCAGAAATAAGGAGTAGTAACAACCCGGAATCCTGAAAATAGAAACCTAACAATAACTCATTATTGAAGGGTAAATGCAACCATCTAATGCACAACAAAGACTATAACTGAAATTTTAGCAGACAACAGATCATAAAATCTATATACAATTCGTCTAGCTAGTGTACCACACTGGGGTAAATATAAAAATGCCTCCAGCTGGTGTACCACACTGGGGTAAAATCCGTCCAGTCGGTGTACCACACCGGGGTAAAATAAAATGACCTCCAGCCAGTATACCACATTGGGGTAAAATCAATAAATCTTAAAAAAAATCATAAATGGAGCCGATATGGCTTATACTGGACCAACTTAATACATACAACATAGAAATGACGATTACTAAACATGTGGCCTACATAGGCCTCCTTCGTGATGCATAACTAAAAGTGAGTACATATAACATGTAAAGTTAGAAAATAGAACTTAAATGCATATATTCTAAACTTATATGAATCATAAGAAACTGCAGATGACCTAAGAGTTTCAAAAATATTTATAGATCATGTTCGAAGGACATTAGAGCTCAGAGACTCGCTAGCTTATTGTTCGGCTTAAGGGAAAGGGATTATGAAATCACCCCTTGGCCTAGCCTATTTCATAACATACACATAAGATAAAGGACAGCCATAACTTGGAAATCCTAATTCATTAAGCTCGTTTACCCTTAATAGCTTGTGATGTCTTTACTTGGCTTAAAATCGTTTACACTTCTTCATCTTGGAATTTTCACCAATTTCAGTTAGTAACCAGACCTTTAAACAAATTTAACATCACACACACACACACACACACACATAT
>JACEIK010005175.1:82139-96695 GCA_018107945.1 Datura stramonium | reverse complement strand
ACATAAAAATCACATGAGAATGCACATATAAAAATAGATAAACAAGTAGAAATGAAGTATTTGAGTATCACTTGGGCATGAAATTCTGCCCAAGATCACTCCTTGCCCTGAGTCCCAAGCAGTTTACAGGGACAGATCGGGAAGAGGACCCTCAGGACTTCCTGGACCAGTTACAGAGGATTTTCAGGGTGATGCGTGCTATGCCCGCAGAGTCGATTGAGTTAACGGTATTTCCACTGTTGGACATAGCGGTATTATGGTAGGAGAGTTGGGATAGGTCTCGAGGCAAATATGCTTCCCCTCCGACTTGGTCCTATTTTTCAGAGGCCTTTCTGGATCCCTACTTGCTGCGGGATATTCGACAGGCCTGGGTAGATCAATTTTTGCACCTAGAGCAAGACCCAATGAGTGTCTAGGAATATGCTATGAGATTTGATTCCTTGGAAATATATGCACCAGCTTTTGTAGACACTATTCCAGCTAGAGTACATCAGTTTATTATGGGGCTACTTCCAGAGTACGTGGAAACTTGTGTCACAGCTACTCTGCGGGAGTACATGGAAATTGCCCGCATTCAGGCCTTCACTCAGAATATTGAGGGGATCAGGCAGCAGCAGCGGGAGATAGAAAGAATAAATCAAGAGCATCTCCATAGGACTAGAACCAGTGACATGCAGGCAGAATTTCAGGGTGGACCTAGGCCACGAATATCAGGCAGGCCACCTAGACAACCACCTCCACAGTAGTAGTAGGGTGGTAGATTAGACCGTCAAGGGCAGTCAGGACCCGGTGAGAGCTCACGGGCATCAAGTTCTCAACAATATAAGGAGTCATATTAGAGTAGGCCTACTGTGCTACGTTGTGCTATTTATAGTCGACGTCATTTTTGAGCATGCAGGAATGGTTCTACCGCTTGTTACACTTGTGGACAAGAGGGTCACATGATGAGGAATTGCCCAACTAGAGGTCAGGGTGATCGGGATCGACAGGATAGATCTTCAACAGGGTCATATGCCCCAGCATCTTCAGCAGGGCGTAGGTCCTCAGTTTCAGCCGGCTAAGGCTGAGGCAAGTCAGGGGCATCCAGTTCAGGCAGCGGTTCGGATCGCACTTATGCTTTACCAGGGCTACAGGAGTTAGAGTTGTCACCGAATGTTGTGATAGGTGTGCTGGACATTTTTTCTCACTCAGTTTATGTTTTGATAGACCCAGGTTCCACCTTGTCCTATGTTACCCCATTTGTGGCTCGAAAATTTGGTATAACGCCAGAATTGCTTCAGCGACCTTTTTCAGTGTCTACGCTCGTTGGTGATCTATTATAGCAAAAAGGATCTACCGAGGCTACATAGTAGAGATTGTTGGTCTCCAGACTTTAGCAGATTTAGTGGAGCTAGAAATGATCGATTTTGATGCAATTATGGGCATGGATTGGCTAACGCCATGTTATGCCCATGTAGAGTGTTGGACCAAGACAGTTCGATTCCACATCCCAAGGGAGGTAGCGCGAGAATGGAAGGGCAGTGCAGCTACACCAAAATGTAGGTTCATATCCTATCTTCGAGCGGAAAAGTTGATAGCAAAGGGCTATATATATCATATTGTCAGTGTTCAGGATATGCAAGTAGAATCCTCGACTCTACAGTCCCTTCCAGTGGTCAATGAGTTTCCAGATGTGTTTCCAGATGAACTTCCTGGTATCCCCCTAGAACAGGAAATCATTTTTTCTATTGACTTGCTACCAAGTACTCAGCATATATCCATCCCTCCGTACCGAATGGCTCTAGCTAGATTACGATAATTGAAGGAATAGTTGAAGGATCTATTAGATAAAGTTTTTATCAGGCCGAGTACGTCACCGTGGGGTGCACCAATTTTTGTTTGTAAGAAAGAAAGATGGCTCCCTCCGCATGTGCATAGATTATCGGCAGCTGAACAAGGTTACTATTAAGAATAAGTACCCTCTCCCCAGAATAGATGACTTATTTGATCGGTTTCAAGGAGCAAAATATTTCTCCAAGATTGACTTAAGGTCGGGATATCACCAGGTACGGGTTTGGGAGAAAGATATCCTGAAGATAGCTTTCAGGACCAGGTATGGTCATTTTGAATTCCTAGTCATGTCCATCGGGTTGACAAATGCCCAAGAGATCTGATGAACAGCATCTTCAGGCCATATTTAGATCTGTTTGTGATAGTATTTATCGATGACATCCTGGTGTACTCCCGTTCATAAGCAGAACACACATTTGCAAATGGTACTTCAAACTCTTAGAGATTGCCAGTTGTATGCAAAATTTTCTAAAGGTGAGTTCTGGCCGAATTTCATGGCTTTCCTGGGCCATATTATATCATAGGTTGGTATTCAGGTTGAGTCATAGAAAACTGAGGTGGTAAAGACATCGCCTAGACCTACAACTCCAACGGAAGTTCACAATTTCCTAGGATTAGCCGGGTATTACCGGAGGTTTGTGGAAGGATTTCTACCCTGTCAGCGCCCTTGACTAAATTGACTCAGAAAGCAGCCAAATGTCATTGGACGAGGCCTGCGAGCATATTTTCCAGGAATTAAAGAACAGATTAACGTTGGCACTAGTGTTATCTTTGCTAAAAGGTTTAGAGGGTTATGTTGTATATTGTGACACTTCAGACATTCGGTTAGGATGCATCCTGATGCAGCATGGTAAGGTGATTGATTATGCTTCAAGGCAGCTCAAGAAGCATGAAAAGAACTATCCCACCAATGATCTGGAGTTAGCTGCAGTGGTTCATTCTTTGAAAATATAGAGGCATTACCTGTATAGGGTGCACGTGGATATTTTTACTAATCATAAGAGCCTCTACATCTTCACACAGAGAGAACTGAACTTAGGGAAGCGTCGTTGGTTAGAATTGCTGAAGGACTACGACGTGAATATTTTATATCACCCAGGGAAATTGTAGCAAATGCACTCAGCCATAGATCTATGGGAAGTTTGGCACATTTGAAGCCAGAACGGCAGGAAATGGCTCGAGAACTACACCGGTTAGCCAGCTTAACCGTTCGGATTGTAGACTCAGAGGATAATGGGGTTGTGATTCAGAATACTACAGTATCATCCCTAGTTGTGGAGGTGAAAGAGAGGCAGCATGAGGATCCTAACATAGTGCAGCTCAGAAGTAAGGTTCAGCAGGGCGAATTAACATCCTTCGAATTAATGGAAGATGGGTTCTTGAGATTTAGGGGTCGTCTCTGTGTTCCAGATATGGATGGACTTCGCCAGCAGATTATGGAAGAGGTATATTATTCTCGTTACTCTCTTCATCCAAGTTCGATGAAAATGTACCATGACATAAAGGAGATATACTGGTGGCCTGGAATGAAAAAGGGTGTAGTGGAATTTGTAGCACAATTTCCTAACTGTCAGCAGGTAAAGGCCGAACATCAAGGACCCGGCAGATTAACTCAAGATATAGCAGTGCCTATGTGGAAATGGGAAGCGATCAACATTGACTTAGTGACAGGATTACCCCATACCAGGCGTAGATTTGATTCTATTTGGGTCATTTTCGATAGATTAACGAAGTCAGCTCATTTCTTACCAGTCATGACTACTTTATCCGCCGAAGACTATGTTGAGTTGCATATTAAAGAGATAGTCTGACTGCATGGTGTCCCCGCCTCTATCATTTCTGATAAAGGGCGCAATTTACAGCTAGATTCTGGCTATCTTTTTAGAAAGGATTGGGGACACAGGTTAATCTGAGTACAACATTCCATCCTCAGACAGACGGTCAGGCAGAATGCACGATTCAGACGCTCGAAGATATGTTACGGGCATGTGTGCTGGATTTCGGAGGAAGTTGGGATGAGCATTTTCCCTTTATCGAATTCGCATACAATAACAGTTATCACTCTGCAATTCAGATGGCACCTTATGAGGCCTTGTATGTGCAAAAATGCAGGTCCCTATCGGGTGGTTCTAGGTAGGGGAGTCAGAGTTAGTTGGACCTGATATGATTCACCAGTCAGAAGAGAAAGTAAAACTCATCTGAGAGCATTTGTTAACAGCCCAAAGTCGCCAGAAGTCTTATTCTGATGTACGGCGTAGAGACTTGGAATTTGAGGTTGATGATTGGATATTTCTTAAGGCTTCTCCATTGAAGGGCGTGATGAGGTTCGGTAAGAAAGGGAAGCTTAGCACTAGATTTATTGGCCCGTATCGGATCCTCCGGAGGATAGGCCGAGTGGCATATGAGCTGGAATTACCTCCAGAGTTAGAATCTGTCTATCCAACCTTTCACGTGTCATCATTGCGGAAGTGCATAGGAGATCCATCCCGAGTTGTGCCAGTTGAGGACTTTCAAGTTACTGAGGAGTTAGCCTATGAAGAGGTTCCAGTTGTCATACTAGATTTGAAAGTTCATAGGTTAAACTAAAGATGTAGTCTCTGTTAAAGTACTATGGAGGAACAAGAATAAAGAAGAGATGACCTAGGAAGCTTAGGATGACATGAGATCTAGATATCCTCAATTGTTCCAAAATTGATTCAGATTATGTAGTTAAAGGTGATGTTGTTATTCAATTGTTATTTTACTGCTTATATTATCTGTACTGTTTAGCTGGTTACCTCTTTATGGTGAAATGTTGTCTATAGTGTCCTGCGAGATGCCTATGTTGGACTTTTCTATGTTTCAGGTTTACAGATAGTCCATAATACAGAGAAGACTGCTGAAATTTTTCTAAATTTTGGTTAAAAGAGTTAACTCCTTTAAGCCTGAGGATGACATTTGAGGACGAATGTTCCTAAGCGGGGAGGATGTTACACCCCATAAAATATTAATGGTTAGTAGGTGTACACGTGGATTTGTGATGGGTAAGGAGAACTTGACGCGTATGGAGAAAGCCTCGGAAGCAGGTTCAGGCGAGGCTAGGCCGCGAGTTCTCTAGAGCGAGGCACGAGCCGGCAATGCACTGGCCAGCGCGGCGCGCCAGGCCCACTAGTACACAGAGGGGCACGACACAATAGCAAGTTGGCGCGTTAGGAGGCATAGGGCGCCCCCCCTGCCACCGCCATTAAATATATATATATAAAGTCCTTGGTTCAATTTTATTTCTTTTGTATGTAAACTCCCTCGGCCAGAAATAAAGGATCACGCAATCTTCTTCATGTTTTCATCCGATTACGCTACCAAATGTCGTCCAATCTCAAATTAACTTTGGGTAACGAGTTCTAAGCTTACAGGAAGATTTACCACGGAGTTATTTCTCAAAAATTCACTCATCAAAGTGGAACTCTGCCAAGTAAAAGTTATCAAAATTACTCCAAATTGATTCCTACCCAGCCACGGGCATTAGGTAAGCACTTCTCCCTTCTGAACTCTAGGGAAATTATAGGTTTTCGGCCGAGTTATTCAAAGTTGAGTTATAATTGATATTAATATCGAAAGTTATCGATACTTGTCGAATTAGTATTGAAATTAGTTTTATTCTCTCAATATAAAAGTTATAGTTGGAAAGAACTGCCAATTCCAAGTTAAACCTCGCCAGTTAAATCAGAAATCAGCATTCGAGGTATGTTAAGGCAAATCCCTTCGTCAAGTTATTCCTGTCATGTTATAAAATGAGATAGACTCTCATTAGAACGCCAGAAGCATGATTGTTGTGGTTAGCTACTATTATTAGTCTGAGATTAGCATTTTCTGTTCAGATTGAGATTAACCCAACCCTTTATAGCCTTTCGTGACCAACCCCGAGGTTACTAGCTGTGTCGTTGCCTACGGGGCTATATAGATTGCTCCAAGGAGATAGATGCTGTCCAAGGGACTACACAGAGGCCCAAGGGCCATATTACATGGTTGGACTATTATCTTTATGTCGTATCGGCATCACTGACCCTCGTCGAGCCTGGTGCCCAGGGTGCAGTTATCAAGAGTCCACCAAACTCAGACACAGCTATAGATCAGGAGTCGAGTGGGCTCAGTTGCAGACCAAGGGGACCGGTAGGTTGGCTATAGTTACCTGTTGACTCATTTTGACCTTTTTAGGGATATATATATATTGAAGTGAACTCGCCAGGGCTTATCGGGGCCCCGGGCGGGTTATTCTATGTTGGTTGTACCTTCCGGGTTTATGGGGGCCAGGTAAGGTTTTTGTTTGCATTATTTATTGTTAGTTATACAGCAGATTATAAAGTTATCTAGGTTAACTCTCTATCCCTCCTATTGAGTTGTTTCAATTTCATTGTTAGTATTATTTAGTTATTTTCATTTACTACCTTACAGATTTGGTACATATTGTACTGACGCCCATCTTTGGGGCGCTACATTACTTGCCTACAGGTACGGTTAGATGCAGTTCAGGACCTCCCAAGTCATCACCTGAGTCAGCAGTCTATTCGGCTCCTCTTGCCCTAGAGTTGTTAGTTAGAAGGTTTTGATCTTTTGTTGTATAGTTAATTGATAGGTTCGGGCCTTGTCTCGATCATTATTCCACTCTTAGAGGCTTGCAGGCTACATATCTCCAATATTAGTTTTGTTGTTGGCCATGTGGGGCATATGTATGTTTTATTTTACGTGACGGACGTGTGGGGCCTAGTTTATCTATTAGTTAGTAGCATTGTCGGCTTAGTATAGTTTCTAGTTGCTTGTTTCAGTATGACATAACTAGATAGCATGGTGGTCTTGTCGGCCCGCATAGGATCCCATTTAATGCGTGTTTTTGGTTAGTTGTTTTCTTTTTACAGGTAGCTATGCCGCCTTGTTGGCCAGAGGCTATGTTTATAGCCTAGATATAGCTCGTCGTTTTCTCAATTTGAAGAGAAGGCATGCACCTGAATTTCATAAGTCCTGTTAGGTCAATTCAGATCCCAGTATGGCACCAGGGGCCAATCATGCTTCCCAATGTGGGCGTGACAAGAACCCCACAATCTTGTCTAGGTTAGGATTTAAAAACCTATATCCATAAAGGGTGTTGAATAAAAATGTCCAGGAATAGAATTAGGATTTCAAAATAAGGAGGCTAGAGAAGGAAAGACTTCACCCTCCGTCATGATAATTATCTATAAAAACTCGAAACTTGAGGTAAGCACGCTGCTGGAAACTTCTTGATGATAGCTTGGTGCCCAGGTAAGCTATGGCTTACTTACTTACATGTTAGACTTTTAGTAAATCATATATGTGTGTATACTTGATGTTCCATTGATTGATAGGGAGAAATTCCAAGTTAATCACCATTAAATAGATGATAATCAGTTAGTTTCTACGAGATGAAGGAAATCAGAAGAAAATAGGAAAAAAGGTGATAAAATCCCCGTAATATGAAATTTCATAGGTGTAAAGAGTCTTGAACCTAGACCGTTAGATTTCTATCTTAGTTGGAAAACTGTGAGGGATACCTCTGAGGTATGCCCCGAATGAGGGATCGGAGTATCGTCATGGGCATGGGAATCGAGCAATACCTGCATTCGAATAAGTTAAGGGACTACTAAGTCACTTTGTTTACATTTGTGTGCTATGATTATTTGGTTCGTGTCAAGTTGATTATCGATACTTGAGGAAGAAAGGTAAATTGACAATAGAGATTAATGAATGAAGTTTATGCATAATGGGTGAGATGATTGGAGTGGCACTAGAACCGCTGCAGCGAGGCCGCTGTGTCAGTAGTGATGCCACTATAGTGAAGCCTAATCTCATAAGCGGGCTAGTTTGCAGCATATTTATTGAATTTTTGGGCATGGATGATGTAATAACTAACTGATTATGAAATGGCCATGGGTCATGATTGTGTTATAACTTGTATTGCATAATTCTTGTTGAGTATGTGATTCTGTTGATAAATTGAACTGTGATATACTGTTCTGGAAATGACGGGTGTAATCCGTGATGACTGGGTGAGGAAATGAGGCAGTATGCGAAATGGAAAAATGAATCATCTATATGTTGAGAACTAGAAGCTTGTGGTTGAGGTGAGTATCCAGATGAGCAAATTAGTATGATCAAGCCTGTGAGTGAATACTTTGATATGAGTGGCTCATGCCCGAGTTGAGCATCTAGGAGAGCAGTACGAGTGAATACACAAATAGGTATGACTAAATGTCCATACGACTGGGTGTATAGATATGAGTACACCGATAGGTATCATGAGTGGTTCATACGATTGGGTATATAGTATAAGAATTTCTAGAGTCACCTGCAGGTCATGACTAGAAGGGCAAAATATAAGACCTTCTAGCATGTGTGTACAGCAATGTGGCGGAGGTGTATGCCCATCAGTGATGGTATCATTGCGAGACAGAGATAGTGCAGGTATGGCACGATACACATAGGACTGTGATTACAAAGATGTATAGATATACAAGTATGATAGGAGATATGCCAAAATGATTCGGGTATAACGTGAGAGGCATAGTTCGGATATAAAAATTATGATATGGTACATGTAAGGAACTACATGACATGATTATGGTGTAGAAATATGGTGTGGAATTCGTGAGAGACACGTATGTACATGTACTTTAACTGGGGAGGACTTAACTCCATCGGTATGATTTGATGCTTTTCTTGTGTGTACTTGAGCTATTTAATTTGTATTATGATTGAATATTTGATCAATGTGGTCTTTGTGGTTTATAAAAGGTAACATAACTGAGTTATCAAGGGTAGTGAACTACTAGGAGATCATGGGTTTAACCTTATTATTATCACATAGACAAAATAGTGTAAATGGAATTAAGGAGGGTGAGTTTATCATGCAGGTCAAACAATAGGTCATTAAATAATAAAAATGGGCTTGATTAGTGATAATGGAGGGGTAAAGGAGGTAGACGTGCTACACTGTTTATATAGAGGGTTAATAGAGGAGAGGATTAGTGAAACCGGGATACTGCCTAACTAGAGTGGCACTGCAGCTGGCAAATCATCGTTGTCGCGAGACCATTGTAGTGGTCAAAGTAGTCGCTGCAGTGGGGTTGAGAGAAATAGAATAAGTGTTGAAATGAAGGCTAGAGTGGTAGGGTATATGCATGAATATTTATGAGTTATGAGAATTAATAAAGTGGTTAATGAACTTGTTTGGTTACAAATATAAGTTGGAGTAATTGTTATATTTATTAATTCGGTTGCATGCTAAATTATATGCAATTACGTGAACTAATGTTAGTTGGCCGATGATGTCTACCGGTATGTGTGATATACTGATACTACCTTGCTACACCTTTTTGGTGTAGGTTGTGGAAGGTTTGAAGTTTCATGATTGACATGGAGTACTCAGCATCAGCTTTTGTATTTTCTCCGCAAACGAAGCTGTGTTATTTTATTTTGTCAAGTATTCTGTTAGACCTCTTGTACCTGTCTAGACTAGATCTTGGGGGTCATGGTTCGGAAGAAAAGATTTATTATAATTTTAAAATATTTTGTATTACGCAAGTTAATGAGTATTTAATTTATTTTATACGTTGGTTTAAAAGGAGTTCTCCTATCGAGCTAAAGTCGCCCATTTAGGTCACGACATTCAAGCTCAATAATATGGGTCTTCTATTTCCACCACCAAAATCCTCCCAAAAACAACCAACACCCCATAAAAACCTAGAAACGACTACAGAAATGATAATAATTCCATGGATTCCATAAAATTTTCATAAATGGTCATAAAACTATGAATCTTTCCACTCCAAAATCATATAACTATGTTTTCTAATAGAAAAATCATGTTATTTTATGTTACCACCAAAGTATTGAATAATCTTCTTCAACAACTATGCAAGAAGTAAATATTGAATAAAGTAAATAGATACAACGATTTTACGTGGAACAAGTCCTCTCTCTAGAACGAAAAATCACGGCCCCTCCCTCTCTCTCTCTCTCAAATTACCACTAAATTTGGGTCAAAAGTTTTAGTTTGAAACCAACTATAACACTCTAAAAGTCCCTATGATCAAGCCCTAGACTTGTAGCATGTAATACCCCAAAAATCCCTAAGATCAGACTCGAGGGTTTAAGCAGAGAAAACAGAAAAATTTTGCACCAGATTACAAGGCAACCCATGAGTCGTGACGTGGCTCTTGAAGGAAGATGGAGGATGGAGAATGAAAGTTGTTGCAGGATATAGCGGCAGATGGGACAACGAGTCGTCCAGTGGGTAATGACTCATCCAGTGGCTCACCCCAAGAGTCATGGTCAAAGGGTCTTCACGGATGGTGCCAAGAATCGCGGTGTTACTTCACGACTCGTCCAGTATGTCATGGTTAGGATGGACAGGTTGGAGGTTGAGTTTCTAGTGAAGGTAACGAGAGAGGACAACAAGTCATCCTCTAGAGTAACAACTCATGATGTCCCTCGTTGGGACTGGCAGAGTTAGTTTTCCTTCGGAATTAGTAAGGGTGTTTTCATAATTTTTAAGCTCCTAAGCCCGAAACTACATTTTTTTAAACTCTATTAGGAAGGTTTTAAGAGGGTTTAGCCTATTCTAACCCATTCCCTTCCCATGCATGCAAGTTAGAAGGTTCCTTTGAAGATCAAGCTTAGAAATTCTTCAAGTTCTTCCCCAAATCTCTTGGGCTTTCAAGGAAGGGTGTAGATTCATCTTACCCAGGTATGTAGGGTTATGAATGAGTTCCCTTTCACTCTCATGCTTAAATTTCTCCTCAAGTTCATGAATCCAAATGTATGATCTTATGGGTTTTTAACTCATGGTTATGAAATTCTCTATGTTGAATTCATAGTTCAGTTCCCTTCATGTTTCAAATGATGTTTTAAGATTCATGGGTAGTTTTTATGTACAAATTGATTATAAATTAATGATTTCAAGTTTTAGAAGATTTTTCCCCATTTATGCATGTTTATGAGAAAGTATAGTTTATGGTTGATAGTTTCAAGTATGAAGAAATATCTAACATGTATGGATGTTTACAAATTACCCAAGTATGTATTTAGGATTTTACTTATGATGTCTATTCCATGCAAGCATGATGTTAAGATTTAGGCAAGCCCACTCAAGTTAAGCATGATTTCATGATATATCCAAGACTAATAAGTTCAGTTATCTCAAGTTTTTGGAGTCAAGACTCCCTATATGTTAAGATTTAAGTTATGTTTTGATATATGATTATATGAACATTATATATGTTTTGTAAGTAGTGTCTAGCACCGAGTAGGCTTGGGGTTTCAAGGCTTCCTAGTCTCATAAACTACGCACCAATGTAGGTATACTTTGGGGCCTCTTACGAGAGCGTATCCCTAGCCCAATGGAATAGCGTGATATCACACCTTACTTAATCCTTCACTTGAAAAGGCTTAGGATGGCCCTCCTTCACATGGGCAAGACATGGGATCATCATGCGCTTACACAGGGTGGTTGTCGGTTAAGACGAGTCTCTCATTGTTCCTCATGATTTCAATAATGCATATACTATAAGATATTATATCATGTTTTAAGTAGGTTTGATCCAAAGGTCATTTTATGAGCCTTTACCTATGATTTTAGATATAACAATCCATATGCACTTCTTTTCGATTTATGTCTATTCATAGTTTCAAATATCCACATGCAGCATTTACTCTCAGAATCTTATGATGTTATGATTTATGTTATGCACGATTTTAGTTTTATTTATTCAGCTTATTTTACTTACCTTGCATACTTAGTACATTCCAAGTACTGACCACATACTCTATATTATATCATTTTATGATACAAGTTCAGATGTTCAGACTAAGTCTCATCGCTAGTTAGTCTCCCGACCATGAGTCCAGTTCTCCAGTTGGTGAGTCCTCATGCTTTGAGGACCTTCAGTTAGTTGAGCTATGTTATTTTCAGTTTCAGACCTCTATTGAACTAGTTGGAGTGCTGTCCCATCAGCTCGTCAGTATGTTAGAGGCTTTTCAGACATAGACTTGTAGCTTTGAATTTTGCGTTGTGATATTTTCATTGGATAAACGTATATTATTCAGATTTTCGCTATTTCATATTTCAGTTATAACTTTGTTATAATGATCTTTAGTTGTCATATTCATGTCATGGGTTGACTTAGAGTCGTTTATGGTTCTAGGTTCCGTGTCTCGATCGGGCCTATGTTTGGTTCATGAAAAACTAGGTATTAGAGCAAGGTTCAGTGTGTCTAGGGTATTTGAAAGCCGCATTAAGTAGAGTCTTTTTCATGGGTGAGAAGTGTGTCACACTTATGACAAAGAGGCTACGAAATGTTTTAGGAAACTTCCTTTCTTTCATGATTCTATCTCGTGATATAAGTTCAACTCTCTCGATTCCTCTAACTCCAGCTTTATGTGTTTACAGAATCATGCCTCCACGCTAAGTTAACAAAAGAACGAATGGCAATGGAAATGGGAATGGCCATGAGGATGACGATAGAGATAGGCACCAACAGGCCCATCCAGCCCCAGCAGATCCTCTTCCCGAGTAGGTTGCCCATGTTGAGTTTAGGGCTGATATTCAAATGTTGGCACAGGCATTGACCGCTTAGGTCAATCAGCAGGCAGTGGCTCATGTTCCATAGAATGGGAACGCAGCGGCAGCTAGAGTTCAGGATTTTCTCAAGATGCATCCCCCTGAGTTCCTTCAGTCGAGAGTGGAGGAGGACCCACACGAGTTCATAGAGCAAATCCAAAAGATCACCCAGATTGTTGGGGTGACGGGGGAGGAGTATGCAAACTTAGCCTCCTATCAATTGAAAGGAGTCGCTCATATATGGTACAAGAAATGGAAGAATAGTCGGGGAATCGGAGCAGGCCCCATTGGTTGGGATGAGTTTCTCATCGCATTCTTAGACTGATTCTTTCCCCGGGAGATGAGGGAAATCAATGCGGCCAAGTTTGTGAATTTTAAACATAATAACATAACTGTCTAGGAGTATGCACTTGAGTTCACCCGATTGTCCAAATATGCGTCGGAGATGGTGGCCTATCAGAGGGCTCGGGTGAGCAGATTTGTGAATGGAGTAGCGAATTATTTGGTTGAGGACTGAAGGACCGTGCTTCATCAGGACATTGACTTCTCCCGATTGGTCTTGTATGATCAGTAGATGGAGGTGGTGCAGATGTGTAATACCCCAGAAGCGTTAAGATTAGACCCAGGAGTTGAAGTTGAAGACTACAGAAGAACCTGAAAATTTCACCAGAATGACTTGAGGTACGAGTTGTGGTGATGACCTATGACTCGTCACTCGAGTCGTGATGAAATCGGGAGAATGAGGTTATACCACGAGTATTCCTACGAGTCGTGGCATGTGAGTACAACTCGTGGTTAGGAGTCGTGGTAAAATTCTCAGTGGTGCCAGAGTGGGTCGTCACGGGTCATGGTATGACTCGTAGGATGTAGCAACGAGTCATGTATACCAGTTGTGTCCAAATTCAGAAAATTGAGAAAAATTGTGAGGTGACCATGAGAGGTAACCACAAGTCATGACGTGATAGCACGACTCGTGGTCGGGGCCAGAACTGCTTTTCATGAAAATTTCAATAAGGGCAAATTCGACTTTTCTATGCTTTTAGGCCCTAAACCACGACATTTTGAGGTCAGAATAGGGTCTTTAAAGGATAAAAACTCCTGCTAAGTTCATATTAGCAATTGCAAGTGCTAGAGAAGGGAGTAGGAAGGATTTCGAGCAATTTTCTTCAAGTTCTTCAAGTTTTCACTTAGGGTTCTTCAAGGGAGTAGAAATCACAAAATTTCCAGGTATGTGGGGTTTTGAATGGGTAGTTTAGTCCCTACCTAGCCCAATTTCTCCCTAATTCTATGTTTAAGTTACCAACTTTTTATGGGTCATAACCCAAATGCATGTTTCCTTATAAATCGATACGAGCATGTTGTAGTATGTCTAAAATCATGAGTTTGAATTATTGGGCTGTTTTCACTTATTTTATTCATTATTTGATGATTTAATCCCTAAAAGCACATGTGCCCAAATCATGGGGGTTTAGTGAAATTCATGGTTATGGCTATTTTCTCAAGCATGACATGAACTCTTGAATTTAAGCATGTTTTCAACTACCCATGTTATTATGATCATGTTTCTTATAATTTAAGCATTTCATGTATGATTGAAACTATGGGCAATGCCCACATGTCACTTATGATTTATGAACTATGATTTTGGCTGATTCACGGGCTCAATTCCATGGCTAGTTTTACGAATTCCCAATCATAATATGATTCTCACGATTTAACTAGGCATGCATGTTACACCCCATAAATTCTTGACATGTAGATGGCCTATTCGAATGTTGGTTAAGAGTTTTTGAATGTCATACATGCTAGAAAAAGGCCCGGGGAAAGACCAGATAAGAGATTCATCGAACCATCGCGGGAGGAGCCGGGGCAGAGCCCCTCCGCGATGGCAACGTGCCACAGAGGGAGGGCCTCCACGTTGGTGTCGTGTCATGGAGGCCCTGTCCAGGCCCAAGTATAAAATCCTCCAACTTCGGTTTTTAACTTCATTCCATCATTTAATTTCCAGAACACGAATAGAAACAGAGGGTGCGAAGGGTTTAAGGAAATTTCCTTCCAATTACGCCGTTATACGCGGTCCAAACTCGGTATAACCTTGGGTAGTGAGGTATTAAGCA
>JACEIK010005175.1:0-66589 GCA_018107945.1 Datura stramonium | reverse complement strand
ATATAAAATCACATGAAAATGTATCAAATAGCTTAGAAAACACGACTCATTTAAGTTGTAAAGCGTATCACGGGACCTATATTATTTCCCGTGATCAGTAAGGTCATTGCGTATACCTCTAAACAGCTTAAGACTCACGAGAAGAATTATTCGATGCATGACCTAGAATTGGAGGCGGTGGTGTTTGCATTGAAGTTTTGGGTACATATAGATGTGTTCATAGACCATAAGAGCCTTCAGTATGTGTTTACTCAGAAGGACCTGAATTTGGGACAACAGAGGTGGTTAGAGCTTCTCGAGGACTATGACATAAGTGTCCTTTATCATCCGGGCAAGGCCAATGTAGTAGCGAATGCTATTAGCATGCTATCCATGGAGAGTGTTTCTCATGTGAAGGATGAAAGGAAAGAGTTAGTGAAGGATGAAAGGAAAGAGTTAGTGAAGGATGTCCAAAGGCTCGCTCGTTTAGGAGTTCGCCTTGTTGATTCGACCGATGGTGGTGTCATAGTTAATAATGGTTCAGAATCCTCTTTGGTGACTAAGGTAAGGGCTAGACAAGATGAGGATTCTATTTTGGTAAAGTTAAAGGAAGCAGTTCAGAATCAGAAGGTAGAGGTCTTCTCCCAAAGGGGGATATAGAGTACTTCGATATCAGGGTCGATTGTGTGTTTCAGGGGTTGATGATTTGAGGGAGTGAATGTTGCATGAGGCTCATGGTTCTCAATATTCTATACATCCAGGTTCCACCAAGATGCACCGTGACCTACCGAAAGTCTATTGGTGGAATAGCATGAAGAAGGACATAGCGGAGTTTGTGGCTAAGTGTCCGAATTGTTAACAAGTCAAAGTGGAGCATTAAAGTCCAGGAGGTGTGCTACAAGACATCAGTATCCCCACTTGCAAGTGGAAAGATATCAATATGGATTTCATCACAGTGTTACCTCACACACATCGATAGTATGACTCCATTTGGGTGATTGTAGACAGGTTGACTAAAGCAGCTCATTTCTTACTGGTCAAAACTACCGATTCAGCTGAGGATTATGCTAAGTTATATATTCAGGAGTTAGTTTAGTTTCATGGAGTTACATTTTCCATCATATCAGATAGAGTTACTTAGTTCACCTTGCAATTTTGGAAGTCATTTCAGAAGTGACTTGGTACTTAGGTCAAGCTTAGCATAGCTTTTCAACCGCAGACGGATGGTTAGGCCGAGCGGATCATTCAAAATCTTGAGGATATGTTGAGAGCATATGTGATTGATTTTAAAGGTAGTTGGGATGATCATTTACATCTTATCGAGTTAGCTTACAGTAACAGTTACCACTCCAGTATTCATATGGCTCCGTTTGAGGCTCCTTATGGGTGGAGTTGTAGATTTCCTATTGGGTGATTTGAGGTAGGTGAAGCTATGATGATAGGGCCAGGTTCAGTTCATGAGGCTATGGATAAAGTTCAACTTATAAGGGAAAGACAGAAAATAGCTCAGAGTCGTCAAAATTCATATGCTGATGTTAGGCAAAGAGAGCTTGAGTTTGAAGTTGATGATTAGGTGTTCTTGAAGGTATCTCCCATGAAGGGGGTAATGAGGTTTGGAAAGACAGAAAATCTTAGTCCCCGATATGTTGGTCCCTACCGAATGTTAGACGTGTTGGCAAAGTGGCCTATGAGTTAGAGTTACCAGTGGAGTTGGCTTCGGCACATCGGACTTCCATGTATCATTGTTAAAGAAGTGCATTGGTGATCTGACTTCTGTTATTTCGGTGGAGAGCGTGGGTGTGAAGGATAACCTTAGGTATGAGGAGATGTCAATTGAGATTCTTGATCGTCAGGTTTGGAAGTTGAGAAATAAAGAAGTAGCTTCAGTAAAGGTTCTTTGGAGAAGTCAGCTTGTTGAGGGAGCTACATGGGAAGCCGAAGCAGATATGATGGCTAGATACCTACATTTATTCTCTTTCAACTCAGTCCCAGCATGAGGTATCATTTTCCTCCTTAGTACTCTATTCAGTTTCATGTCTATTCCATGTCTCTCAGTTTCATTTATATTAGTGCATGTATGTGTGATTCATGAACTCAGTTCAGTCATGTATATCCATCCGAAGTCAGTCACTCCGTCAGTTTTTAGCTTTAGATATTCAGTATTTGGGATTGCAGTTCCTTTTCCCAACTTTTTAGTATGTTTACAACATTCAAGGATGAATATTCCCAAGAGGGAGATATTATAATACCCCAAAAGTCCTTAAGATCAGACCCGAGGTTTTAAGCGGAGAAAACAGAAAAAGTTTGCACCATGTCACAAGACGACCCATCAAGTGACCCGAAGTGACTTAACGAGTTGTGACATGGCTCATGAAGGCAGAGGGAAGATTGGAGAATGAACGTTGTTCAGGGACTTGGCGACGAATGGGACAACGAGTCATCCAATGGGTAACGACTCATCCAGTGGCTCATCCCAAGAGTCGTGGTCAGGGGGTCTTCACGGATAGTGCCATGAATCGTGGTGTTACTTTAAGACTCGTCCAGTGTGGCGTGGTTAGGATGGCCAGGTTGGAGGTTGAGTTTCTAGTGAAGGTAATGAGAGAGGACAACGAGTCATCCTCAAGAGGAACAACTCATGATATCCCTCGTTGGAACTGGCAGAGTTACTTTTCCTGCGGAATTAGTAAGGGTGTTTTTGTAATTCTTAAGATCCTAAGCCATAAACTACGTCATTTTAAGCTTTGCTAGGAAAGTTTTAAGAGGTTTTAGCCTATTCTAACTGATTCCCTTCCTATGCATGCAAGTTAGAAGGTCCCTTTGAAGATCAAGCTTTGAAATTCTTCAAGTTCTTCCCCAAATCTCTTGGGCTTTCAAGGAAGGGTGTAGATTCAGCTTACCCAGGTATGTAGGATCATAAATGATAATTTCCTTTCACTCTCATGCTCAAATTTCTCCTCAAGTTCATGAATCCAAGTGTATGATCTTATGAGGTTCTAACTCATCCTTATGAAATTATCTAGCTTTATTCATGGGTCAATTCACTTCATGTTTCAAATGATGTTTTAAGATTCATGGGCAGTTTTTATGTATAAATTGATTATAAATTCATGATTTCAAGTTTTAGAAGATTTTGCCCCATTTATGCATGTTTATGAGAAAGTATAGTTTATGATTGATGGTTTCAAGTATGAAGAAATATCTAGCATGTATGGATGTTTACAAATTACCCAAGTATGTATTTAGGATTTTACTTATGATGTCTATTTCATGCAAGCATGATGTTAAGATTTGGACAAGCCTACTCAAGTTAAGCATGATTTCATGATTTAGCCAAGGCTAATAAGTTCAGTTATCTCAAGTTTTGGAGTCAAGACTCCCTATATGTTAAGATTTAAGTTATGTTTTGATATATGATTATATGAGCANTAAGATTTAAGTTATGTTTTGATATATGATTATATGAGCATTATATATATTTTTGGAGTAGTGTCTAGCACCGAATAAGCTTGGGCTTCCTAGGTTTCCTAGTCTCCTAAACTAAGCGCCAACGTAGGTATATTTTGGGACCTCTCAAGAGAGCATATTCCCGGCCCAAGGGCACACCGTGATATCACACCTTACTTAATCCTTCACCCTGGCAAGGCTTAGGATGGCCCTCCTCTACGTGGGCAAAACGCAGGATCATTATGCATTCATACATGGTGATTGTTTGTTAAGACGAGTCTCCCATTGTTTCTCATAATTTCAGTAATGCATATATTATAAGATATTATATCATGTTTTCAGCAGGTTTAATCCAAGGATTAGTTTATGAGCCTTTTACCTATGATTTCAAATATGACAAGCCATATGCACTTCTTTTCAGTTTATGTCTATTCATAGTTTTCGATATCAACATGCAGCCTTTACTCTCAGAATCTTATGATTTTATGATTTATGTTATGCACGATTTTAGTTTTACTTATTCATCTTGTTTTACTTACCTTGCATACTCAGCACATTTCAAGTACTAACCGCATACTCTATGTTGTATCGTTTCATGATACAGTTTCAGACATTCAGACTCAGTCTCGTCACAAGTTAGTCTTCCAATCTTGAGTTCAGTTTTTTAGTTGGTGAGTCCTCATCCTTTGAGGACCTTCAGTTAGTTGAGCTATGTTATTTTCAGTTTCAGACTTCTAGTGAGCTAGTTGGGATATTGTCTCATCAGCGCATCAATATGTTAAAGGCTTTTTAGACATAGACTTGTAGTTTCAACTTTAGATTTTGTGTTGTGATGTTTTCGTTGGATAAACAATTATTATTCAGATTTTCGCTATTTTAGATTTTAGTTATCAGCTTTGTTATAATTATGTTTAGTTCTCATGTTCATGCTATAGGTGACTTGGGGCCATTTATGATTCTAGGTTCCGTGTCTCGATCCGGGTCTATATTTGGGTTGTGACATAGAAGAATCAGCAGAAAAATTTGTAAAATTCCATAGAACAACTCATGGGGTGATAGGACGGACCGTTGGATGAGTCGTAGTGAGCTTCTGGAATTTTATTTCCTAGACCACGAGTCATGGTGAGTGGGTATAACTCATGGTCATGAGTCGTAGGTTGCACCTGCACAGGAAGTTCTGATATGACGAGTCATGATACGACTCATTATAGGAAACAATGAGTCATAGTACGATCCATTATAGGAAACAACGAGCCATAGTACGACTCATTGTCGGAAACATCGAGTCGTAGCAAACAGTGGTGGTGTGAAAGTGTCGAGGATGGGTTTCCTAACCATGAGTGATGTAACGGCTCATTATAGGAAATAATGATTCATGGTGAGTGATCTTGGTTTGAGAATCAGGACCGGGAAATTAGACTGACAAGTAATTGAAGAAAACCACAAGTCGTGGTAAGGTGGTATGACTCGCGGTACGGGCTATGGTGATCGATAGTCATCTTTTTAAATACGATTTCTCAGGGATATTTTCGTAACTTCCTAAGCTTATAACCCTTGAGTGACGTCATTTTGGATTTATTAAAGAGTGTATTAAGGGGTTTAACCTAGCCTAAGTCTTCACTCTTTCAAAACAACAATAGATTGAAGGTCCTCTCTCAAGATCAAGGCTAGGTTCTTCATCAAATCTTTCTTGGATTTTCAAGACAAGTCTAGGAGTCAATTACCCAGGTATGTAGGGTTATGAATAGAAAAAATTCTTCCACCCTCATTCCCAATTTCATCCCTATTCTATGATCTCAAGTCTTCAAGTATGTTATGTTAAAATTTTAGGGTTTAACCCAATTCCATGCAATTATTCATGCTATCTCTATGGGTTCAATTCTCTCATGATTCAATTGATATTTAGGTCTATTAGGGAAGATTTGTCTTTCAATTTACTTACTAATTCATAATTTCAAGTTTATGAAGATTATGCCCTATTATGCAAGATTTATGAATTTCAAGCTTATGAGCCATGATTTCAAGTATGATGAATTATCAAAGTATGCATGAATGTTTATGAATTCTTAAACTTATGATTCCATGATTTCGAATTATGAATCTTATTTCAAGTATGTATGATTTCATGATTTGGGCAAGCCCATGTAAAGTCAAGTATATTTTATCATGATTTTAGTCAAGGCTTACAAGATCAGTTTTATAGAGATGTTTGGAGTCAAGACTCCTAAGAAATAGATCTAAGCTATGTTTTGAGAATATGATTATGATCAATATACATGTTTTGGGAGTAGTGTCTAGCACCAAGTAGGTCAGGATTCCGAGGACCCAGGTCTCATAACTACGTGCCACCGTAGATATATATTCTTATTTGGTATCTCTCAAGAGAATGTTTCCCCCGAGGGAACTCCAATGATATCACACCTTTATCATTTTTTGTCCTGGCAAGACTTAGGACGGCTCCGCCCACTTGAGTGAGATAGTCGGGGCATCACGTAAGCTCTGTCGTGATGGTGTTAGTTATGAAGAAGCCTCCCATTGTTCCTCATGTTTTCAGTTACTCATGTTCATGACTTATGATATGATGTTTTATAGCATATTTGACCCATTGATCAATTTATAGGTTTTCACGTATGACTTCAAGTATGGAACACTATATGATTTCTATTTCTAAACCTTGGGTCAATATGTTCAGCTTATGATGAATAGCTCATGATAACGTTTATTTCAGGAATATAGCCTTTAGCATGTTGTCCTTACTCTCATATCTATCTTGATTTATGGTCATGATTTTAGACTATTGTTTTACTAGCATATTTTAATTTCTCTACAAACTCAGTACATTCAAAGTATTGACCACATACTCTATGCTATATCGTCTCATGATATAAGTTCGGGTGCTCCATCTCAATCACGTCGTTAGCTCGCTACCGCTCAGTCCAGCTCTATCCAGTTTTGATGAGTCCTCATGATCCGAGGACGTCAGTTTGATTATATCTATTTTGTTTATGTCTTTTAGTTTCAAATTTAGCGATCTAGTTAGGGATGTTATCCCATCAGCTCATTAGATGTTTAGAGGCTTTTCAGACAGTTGTGTATAGATAGTTCAGCAATGTCTAACTCTTGTTTACGCTCATGCTCTTAAGTTATGTAGACTTTTGCGTATTTCCGCTTAGTGATGCTCTTATTCATGTTATGTATATGTCATAGGTTAGCTTGGAGCCATTCATAGTTCTAGGTCCTGTGTCTCGGTCAAGAGTCTCAGCTCGGGTCATGACACCAACCAAGGAGCTAACCACTATAGCATCTTCCCCTCTCCCCCCAGCAATACGTATGATTATAATTTCTTGAATGACTCTACCTAGTTGAGAAAGCCCTTACAACTCAAAATAACCTAATAAAATTACTAGGAATGTAAAGGTTTACAATTTAAACTCTATAAATCAAACTATAACAAGAACTGTATAGATGAAATTTAATAGAAACAAGTTATTTTATCGTTGTGCAGATGACTCTCTCTCACAAACAAAGACACACAACTGATTCTTCTACTCGTGCGCTCTCTTCTCTCTATTTGTGGATATTTTCAACAACATCAATTTGATGTTTTATATAAGAATAGATGACTACTTCTTCTTCTCCCAATTCAACATGGATTAGACCAAGAATCCAAACTTCTAATTCTAGTTTGATTTGGTTCTTCCTTCACGTGGTAGTCCACTATTTTGCTCTTCTATTTCTAAATATTCTTCCATGTATCCAAATATAGTTATATTTCCAAAATCTTTCTTGTTCCTTGCATAAGTGGATAGCCTTAATTTTAATTCCTCAACAAATTCTTCGACACTTCTTGGAATCTGCGTTGCCTCGGTCAATTGTCTCCTTCTAGTCTACTATGAATGACCTGATTTAATTCCTTCACTTCTCTATAGTGTACTTTTGATAGCAGCTCTTGCAGCAGACATGTTAAGAAACTAGTTCGTTGGTAGTTCATTGTTATAATCATTATCAGTCCTTATTTGAGATATGTATGAAATATGATTCTCGCATATATTTGCAATATTTTTCTAATCATATGTTAATCATCAAAACTTCATATTGTCAATCCAACACATAGCTCTCTAGCTCACATAGTTTTCCCTAGCTCACATAGTTTTCCCTAGCTCATGTAGCTCTTAGCCCAATAGGTCACAAAAATTTCACCCTACTAATGTAAAAGTCATAATTTCTAGAAAATCCAAACCTTCCAATAAATGATAATATATTACTCTATATTTTAATTCATTTTTTATTTTTATTAGTCTAATAAATACATACACAATTCAAATAAGACTGACCTGATCGAATCGTTAACCTCTTATCAGTGATAATTCACATTTTTCACTATCTTTAAAATGTATTCAAATGACATATCCTATACATTTGGAAATGACTATTAAAATTTATGTTGGAGTTAAGTGTTGGGTGTGAATTGGAAATTGAGGAAAATAAATTGGAGGGAAGAGAAAGTTGAAAAGTTCCTTTGTAAAAGAAACATTGTCCCATATTGGTAGGGAAAAGAGAAATGTTAATGCTTATATTGAGAAGTATATCTTCCAACTAATACAGAGTTGAGAAGAAAGTCTTCCCTCGTGCTGTCGTCGTCGCTCGGCTCGGCTTCGGCTTTGGATTTAGATTTGATTGATATTTAGATCAAATTTATTCAAAATTCGAGTTGACTTTTTTGCGAAATCTAGACGGATTCTGCTTGAACCTATAGGTCGCATGTCCTCACCTACGAAACGTAGGTGACACACAAAATGTCCTGAATGGATTCTATCTAGACTTGCGTTTGCACCTGCGGTCCGTGGGTCCTCACCTATGAAATGCAGGTGCAGCGAAAGTCGAGCTGAATTATTTATTTTTTCAATGGTAGTCATTCAGAACAGACACCATCTGAACAAGTATTTTCACATCTCTTCACTTCAGATATTTGGCTATAAATAAAGGCATGTTGCCTTCATTTTTATAGAGAATTTTCGAACATTCTGCATATTTTCAAAAAAATAAAATTGAGTCTGTTCTGTGATTTGTTACTGCTCTTAGAGTTTGATGAAGTTATTGTTGTTTGAGGTACTGCTACTCCATTAACAGGTATATCCATTTTATTTTGGGAGAAAGTAATCCAAAACCTCGAGTACAATGAGGGGATTAAATTTTTTAAGGACACACAGTGAATTCTGTGGTCTGGAATATTAATTATATTTTCTATTTTACTGATTTGAACTTTCTGGTTTTCTAATCCACTGTTGGAGATTAAAGTCTTCGGACTTTCTACTTCCTTTAAGATTAAAATTCTTGTGATTTTCTACTCACGTTAATTACTGGTTTAAAGATATAAAAATTTTGCCAAGTAAATCTGATTGTTAATAATTCGATTTGAAGATATAAAAACTTCACTGATTATTCAGTTTAGTTCTGTCAAAAGTTTTTTTTCGGTTTGAAGAAATAGAATATTCATTGATTGCTAACTTTTGTTGTTATTGATCAACATATATGATAGGAACAATTGACCCCATGCTTGCCTCTACAAGCAATGGAATCTCCTCCAACCATGCTGTGATAGCATCGGCTCCAATAGAAAAGCTCAAAAAATTTAATAGCATTGACTTTAAATGCTGGCAGCAGAAGATGTTCTACTACCTGACTACGCTGAGTCTATAGAAGTTCATCAAAGAGGAAATTTTGGTTCTGTCGGAATAAACTCCCAAAAATGAATGGTTCTTAATTACTGAGGCTTGAAAGCACTCAGATTTTCTGTGCAAGAACTATATCCTAAGTAGACTGGAGGATGATCTGTATAACGTATACAGTAATGTGCAAACTTCTAAAGAACTCTGGGATGCGCTAGAGAAGAAGTACAAAACTGAGGACGCCGATTTAAAGAAATTTGTTGCAGCCAAATTTTTGGACTGCAAGATGATAGATAGCAAGCCTGTTATCACACAAGTCCAAGAGCTACAAGTGATAATTCATGATCTTCTTGTTGAAGGTATAATTAAAACTAATGCTTTTATCAAAAGTATTAATTATGGTGCTAAGTATGAGTTTTCCATTAAAGGTTTGATCATCAATGAAGCTTTTTAAGTTGAATCCATAATTGAAAAGTTGTCTCCTTCATGGAGGGACTTTAAGAATTATCTAAAGCACAAGCACAAGGAGATGAAGCTTGAAGATCTAATTGTTTGACTGAGTATCGAAGAAGATAATAAAGCTGCTGAAAGGAAGATAAGGGGAAACTCAACAATTATGGGGGCAAATATTATTGAGACTGCTCCAACTAATCCGAAAAAGAGGAAGAAGCCTTTTGGACCAAGGAATTATCCTAGAATGAAGAAATTCAAAGAAAACTACCACAATTGTAGGAAGATTGGACACAAGGCTGCTGAATGTCGTGCTCCAAAGAAAGGATAGAAAAAGGGTTAAGCTAACATGGTTGAAGGAACCAAGGAAATTGATGAGTTGTGTGCAATGGTGACTGAATGCAACTTAGTAGGAAGCCCCATGGAGTGGTGGCTTGACTCTGGAGCCACTCGACATGTTTGTGCTGTCAGAGAAGCATTTGCTTCCTATGCTCTTGTTGGACCCAACAAGACCATATATATGAGAAACTCTACAACAGCCAAGATTGAAGGCTATGGAAAAATATTTCTGAAAATGACATCTGACAAGGTGGTGACTCTAAATAGTGTATGTCATGTCCCAAAAATAAGGAAGAACTTAGTTTCGGCTGGGCTTCTCATCAAGAACAAATTTAAGTGTGTTCTTGTTTCAAATCAAACTGTAATAGTAAGAATGAAGTGTATATAGGAAAAAGTTACCTAACTGAGGGTCTTTTCAAACTGAATATAATTGTTGTTCAAAGCAATAAAATTTCAACTTCTTCTTACTTGCTTAAGTCAAATAATTTATGATATTCATGTTTGGGACACGTTAATTGTAAACCTTGCATAAAATAATCAATTTGAAATAATTGCCAAAGTTTGAATGCAATCAATCAAAATGTCAAATCAGTGCTGAATCTAAGTATGTTAAACATCCTTATAAGTCAATTGAAAGGAATTCAAATCCCTTAGAATTAATTTACACAGAGATTTGTGACATGAAGTCAATATCATCTCGTGGTGGAAATAAGTATTTCATAACTTTTATTGACGATAGTACGCGGTACTGCTATGTTTACTTACCCAAAAGTAAAGACGAAGCAATTGAAGTATTCAAGCAATATAAAAGTGAAGTTGAAACACAACATAACAAAAAGATCAAAATAATGAGGAGTGACAGGAGCGGTGAATATGAATCTCCTTTTTAAGAAATCTATTTGGAATATGGCATTATTCATCAAACAATTGCCCCTTACTTACCACAATTTAACAGGATTGCGGAAATAAAAAATAAAATATTAAAGGAGATGATGAATACCTTGTTGATAAGTTATAGTTTACCTCAGAACTTGTGGGGGGAAGCTATCCTTACGACTAGCAGAATACTCAATCGAGTGCTCCATAGCAAAACACAATCTATTCCATACGAAAAATAAAAAGGAAGAAAGCCTAACCTTGAATACTTAAAAGTGTAGGGTGTTTGGATAAGATACAAGTTCCTAAACCCAAAAAGGTTAAGATAGGACCTAAAATCATTGATTTATTTTCATAGAATATGCTATAAACAGTAAAGCATATCTATTTCTGGTTCATAAATCAGAAAATTCTGGCATTCATGTTAATACGGTAATGGATTCGGAGAATGCTGAATTTTTTGAACATATATATATATCCGTATAAATAGAAATGTGAGTCATCAAGCAAAGGATCTAAACAACCCTGAAAAAAGACAAAGAAAATTATTCCTAATGAGGAGAATCTACGACGTAGCAAACGTCGAAGGACTTCAACTTTCTTTGGACCATATTTTCTAATATTTTTGTTGGAAAATGAGCCTCGAACTTTTCAAGAAGCTATGACTTCTTCGAAAGCTCAATATTTAAAAGAGGCAATCAATAGTGAAATTGAATCCATAATGAATAGCCGCACATGGGAGTTGGTTGACCTTCCTCCAGGGAACAAACCTTTAGGTTGCAAATTAATTTTCAAAAGGAAAATTAAAGATGATGGCACTATTGATAAATATAAAGCAAGACTTGTAGTCAAAGGGTTTAGACAAAAAGAAGGTCTTAATTACTTTGATACATACTCGTCAGTAATCAAAATTACATCCATTCAGGTATTAATAGTGTTAGCTGCCGTATACGGTCTTGAAATCCATCAAATGGATGTGAAAACAGTCTTCTTAAATGGAGATTCAGAGGAAGAAATTTACATGGAACAACCTGAAGGGTTTGTAGTTCCTGAAAATAAAAAGAAGGTGTGCCGACTTGTAAAGTCTTTGTACGGACTAAAACAAGCGCCCAAAAAATAGCATACAAGATTTGACCAGACAATATTGTCAAATGGTTTCAAGATTAATGAGCGTGACAAATGTGTTTACATTAAGAACACTCAAAAATAAGTCGTCATTGTTTGTCTATATGTGGATGATATGTTGATTATGAGTAACGACGTTGTTAACATAAATGCTACCAAGCATATGCTTGCTAGTAAATTTGAGATGAAAGACTTAGGAGTTGTTGATTTGATATTGGGTATTAAGATCCACAAAACTCCTCAAGGTCTATCATCGTCTCGGTCTCATTATATCCAAAAAATACTTAAAAATTTAAGTATTTGAATTTCAAAATTGCAAAGATACCATTTGATGTGAATCTTGCTCTTGCTAAGGACAAAAGTTAAAGTGAGTCTCAATTGGATTATACTAGAGTATTGGGAAGTCTGATGTACATCATGAACTGTACACAACCAGATATAGCTTGTGCGATAAGTAAACTTAATCGATACACAAGTAATCTAATCAGAGTCATTGGATGGATATGAAATGAGTCTTGGGGTATTTAAAACATACTCAAAACTTTATTTTGCATTACAACAAGTATCTAGAAGTTGTTGAAAGATATTGTGATGCAAAATGGATCATCGGGTCAACTGAAACTAAATCCACAAGCAGATATATTTTTTCCATCGATGGAGGAGCAGTGTCTTGGAAGTCATCCAAACAAACATGTATTGCTCGCTCTATAATGGAGTCTGAATTCATAGCTTTATACAAGGCTGGTGAAGAAGCTGAATGGATCAAGAATTTTCTACAAGAAATTCCGTTCTGGCCCAAATCGTTGGCTCCAATATGTATACATTGTGATAGCCAAGCGGCAAACGGAAGGGCTGGGAGTGCAATGTATAACGGAAAGTCATGTCACATACGACAAAGACACAACACCATTAGACAACTACTTTCTAGTGAAATTATCACAATTGACTATGTAAAATCAAGAGATAATGTGTCGGATCCACTTACAAAAGGCTTAACTAGAGAAGCTATTGAGAGATCATCGAAGGGAATGGGACTATGGATGAGGACAAGTCATCGTGGCGGTAACTCTATCTAGAAGACTGGAGATCCCATGATTTAGGTTTAAGGAGATCAAACAAAGTCATTGATGACGGTTCAGATAACTTTTAGTCCATTCTCGTGATGAGACAATGTTCAGTAACAAGGATAAGGTATTAAAGAATTTTTAATAATTTCTAAGTTTGACATGGGATATGTCAAATGATGTATCTACGGGATAACACATTTAGGAATCACCTATATAAATGTGAAGTGTAAGCCGCTTCAGGAGAATTCTATAAGGTCAATTCTTTACGCACTTATGAAATCAGGTAGTGTTCATGGCTGAAACGAACAAAACAATGAGAACCTAAGGCGGTTAAAAGATTAATTGTGTGACTTATGTTGTCTAGGTATACATCAAAGCTTGACGGTTCAAAGATATCAAATCTATCGATTGACGAAGTATATCCGATATATGTTCACTACAGAAAGTTCAAGGAAAAACCTACTTATCCAGATACAATTAATTTTTACTTACACAGTTTTTTTTTCATACATTAAAAGTTTTATATAGCCATTCCCCATTCATGTGGGGGATTGTTGGAGTTAAGTATTGGTATGAATTGAAAAATGGGGGAAAATAAATTGGAGGGAAGAGAAAGTTGAAAAGTTCCTTTAAAATTTCTTTATAAAAGAAACTTTGTCCCACATTAGTAGGGAAAAGAGAAATGTTCATGCTTATATTGAGAAGCATATCTTCCAACTAAAAAGAGTTGAGAAAAAAGTCTCTCCTCGCGCCGTTGTCGTCGCTCGGCTCAGCTTCGGCTTTGGATTTAGATTTGGTCAAATGATCTAATTGATTGATATATTTTTTAGACAAAATTTATTCACAATCCGAGTTGACTTTTTCGCACAATTTAAACAGATTCTGCTTGGACCTGTAGGCCGTGGGTCCTCACCTGTGAAATGCAGGTGACACGCATAATGTCCTGAATGGATTATGTCTGGACCTGCGTTTTCACTTGCGGTCCGCGAGTCCTCACCTGCGAAACGCAGGTGCAGCGTAAGTTAGGCCGAATTATTTCTTTTTCAAATGGTAGCTATTCTGAACAGATGTTTTCACACCCTTTCACTTATGATCTTTGGCAAAGGCCTTTTGCCTTCATTTTTAATAGAGAATGTTCAAACATTGTGCATATTTCCAAACAAATAAAATCGAGTTTGTTGTGTGATTTGTTACTACTCTTAGAATTCGACAAAATTATTGGTGTTTGAGGTATTACTACACCATTAATAGGTATATCCATTTTATCCTGAGAGAAAGTAATCCAAAACTTCGAGTACAGTGAGAAAAAAATTTCTTTAAGATACATAATGAATTCTGTGGTCTTGAATATTAATTATATTTTTTATTTTACTGATTTGAATACGGAACAATAATAACTTCCTCCAATTTTGCATCGTCTCCGAAGCTCTTTGATTTTAAATATCTATCTTCTTATCCATACCTTTTCTTTTCCTCTTTCTTTTCGCAGAATCTCATGTGACTCCAAGAAAATAAATCTCTAATCAATCAAACAACCAAAAGAGTTAATGAATTGAAAAAAAAAAGTTATGACAAAATTATTACTTTTGATGCATTGTAACAAGTATTAGCAACTATTATTCTATAAAATTTAATTTCTTACTATTCAACAAAATATAACACTTTTCAACGTATATTAATTATTCTTTTTAAAATTGGATCGAGTCGGTCCACTTTTAATTGGATAAGTATGTATAATTATTTTATTTTTTTAAATTAAAATTATCACATTGAAAGGTTAAAGTTTTCAACAATTATGATTTTTGTGTTAATAAGGTGAAAGTTTTATGATTTTTTATTTAGAAAACATAGTTATATGACCTTGATGAAAGAACACTACGTGACTATTTATGAAATTTAACTTAACATTTTAAGAGGATGAAGATGGAGAAAGGGATTTGGTGGGCGGGTAATTATTTTGGATCAAACTGAAACAAATTTGGTAATAAGATTCGGCCGCATAGCATAGGGTAATACAGTGTAAAATCCAGTAAATATTAGGGTGCAAATAGAATTAATTTTGACAACCACTTGGGACTTTGGACTTGCAACACTGCGAAAAGCCCAAATAGTTTGAGACGGCTCCTTCGCTGGTGTGTAGCCAGCCGGTGACGATGCCAATGGAAGCTGAAACCGAAGAGTTGGTGACGCCAGGACAAGTATTGGGTAAAGCGTCGCAGTTGAAAGCCGGAAAGGGGGCTTACGTTTCAACCGAGAACGGTACCATTTACGCCTCTCTCACCGGATTCCGTTCTCTAATACCTCCGCCTTCCGACTCTGTTGACCAGGTTTTGTTCCTCCTCTCTCTGAATCTTACTGTTTTGCATTCTTTAATGTCCATAGAGGTGTTCATGGTACAGTTTGACGGGTTTTTACTAAGCTAATGCTGAACATGA
This sequence comes from Datura stramonium, assembly GCA_018107945.1. Lineage (NCBI taxonomy): Eukaryota > Viridiplantae > Streptophyta > Magnoliopsida > Solanales > Solanaceae > Datura > Datura stramonium. Next base: position 51,205 of record JACEIK010005175.1, on the reverse strand, counting down.
AAACACTCTTTTCCTCCAATTTAAATCCTTTGTTTCTGATAATTCTGTGGTTTTCATCACTTTCTGTTGCTTTAAATGACAATCTTTTCCTCCATTTTGTCAATCTTCGTCAGAGATCCACAGTCGAAGTTACTGGTCATAAAGCCCATGGAGCAGTTCCTCAGCCTGGTTCCATTGTTTTTGCTAGAGTGAGTTTTCTTGGTTAAGACGACTGTAATGATACTGTTAATGAATATTCTGTGTTACTTGAATTTGATAGCTGTTTCTACTTTCTCGAGTTGGATGACACAATAATCACTCTCTCTAGCAGTACTTGCCCGAGCATAAAACATTGTCTATAGGGAAAACAGCTAGTACTATATATTTATCATCTTTTCCTTTTTTTAATTTTTAAACTAGAGGTGTCAGATATGCTGTGCAAGGCAAAAAACTGTGGCATTTTCCTTTTACTTCTCTTGGCCATTGGGTGGATTTCTGTGCTTTAGCTACTCCTAATTTTTTCGTTTTTTTTTCTAAATTGCTGAGGACTTTACTAACCATCAGAAAAAGAATTGGGGTGGACTTTACTAGTTGTATCACTTTTTGTCAATGTAATTTATCTTGGGTACCTTCATTTTTGGTTCTTCTGGTGAATGGCATTAAAGTTGAATATTATCAATGTGATATCAGAATTCATGCTTTTATCTTCTCTACTTTTTCCTAATAATTATATAAATGTAAAACAGAAGAGAGAAAAAACTGCGTATACTTTTGTTTTTAGACTTACTATGGACTGGAAAAGATCAGCACCTTCTTGAAATATTATCATAGAACTGGTAATATATGCTCTTGTTTCGACCATGCAGAACTGTATTTTAAAAGAAATTAAGACCTAGGTACTTATCTATGCTACTACCTTTCTCTGCTTCTTCCCATTCTTATTGTGATATAGAGGTGGATATTTTTTAGGTTAGAAATATATGCTTTAAAATTTAATTGGATTTATGTATTTTTTTTAACCATTATTTGATAGTCATTTCTTTGGCCACATACTACAGACCTTTTGAGATGAGTTCTCTTTTCAATTAGTTAAAATTTTTTGACAGGTAACTAAGGTGATGGCTAGAACGGCTTCGGCAGATATAGTGTGTGTTGATTCCAAATCTGTGCGTGAGAAATTCACAGGCATTATTAGGTTGGTTAATTTGATTTTCTTTTTCAGTTGAAAACTACAACTACAGGTTCAGTGTGACTCTTGAAGAGTGATTTCATCATGGGTTTCTCATTTCCCATGTATTTTGGACAAAATGGCTGAAGAACTCTGTTGGGGCGTAATACAGAGCCTCACTTGACAGAATAGTTGCTCTTGTAATGAAGTACGAGACATAAAGAATAAAATATGCACTTGTGTATAACCGTTTCTTAATCAATGGTTATTGTGTAAGTTACTTATAGGAGAACGGTAAGATAGAAGTGGTGTTTCTTTCATGCCAGGGTACTAATGATAGTTACGCTGAAAAAATACATAGTATTAACAGCGTAATTTTCTGTTTTGAGAGCATCTAAAAAAAAAAAAACATCTTCAAAAATTCTGTTTTGAGAGCACAATTTCTGCCTAACTTGGTCTTTTGTGATAGAGGAGATAGATCAGGGCATGCAAAAAACATAGTATGTCATCTTTGTACAAAGACTTGTTTGTACAAGTTGCATCCCTTCGCGCACTTATTAAAAGTATGAACCATATTGACATAGATCATCTTACTGTGGTTAAGTTTGGTTACTGATTTTTTCATGCTAATTATCTACAGAATAAAATCTTACCAACCACTCTAAATATCACAAAGTGCAAAATTTGATTGATTTGCTGTAAATGGTTCACGCACTACGTTTTGATTTGAAACCTCTAATCTATACAATTATAATTATTGAATTGCGCATTATTGCATTGATTACTTTGTATATGGGCCTCATGTGATGATGATAGATCATAAAGTTACTGGTGTTGTTTTTATTGTTGTTGTTGTTGCTATTATTATTTTATTATTAGGGAAAAAGGGCAAATATACCCCTCAACTTTTCGATTTAGAGCGGATATATCCCTCGTTAAAAAAGTGGTACATATATACCCTCTTTGTTTAACAAATGGTGCATATATACCCTCATCATTATTTACCCTTTTCGTTAATTGACATATATTTATTGAATTAAAAAAAATTCTGAATTTTGTTTTAATACCAAAATTGTCACGTTGCTTTAAAAAAATTTACCCCGCTTCTTCTACTCGGTCATAAAATAAGTTTGGAATGAATCTGAATAAAAAAGGAATTGAATTATTTTTAGTTGGGTTGGGTCTGTAGGGGTAAAATAATGAATGAGGTAACTTTTTAAAGTCATGATAATTTTAAAATAAAGAAATCAGTTTTAAGTTTTTTTAAATTCAGTCTATTAACGAAAAATGGTAAATATGCACCATTTTGTTAGACAACTAGGTTATATATGCACTATTTGTTAAACGACGAGGGTATATATGCACTACCTTTTTAATGAGGGATATATCCGCTCTAAATCGCAAAGTTGAAGGGTATATTTGCCCCTTTACCCTTATTATTATTATTATTATTAGTGTTTTTTTCTTTTTCAAAGAAAAAGTTACTGCTATTTTTTATGGATTGTTGTATCTTTACCCCACAAAGGTAGGGGTAAGGTCTGCATACGTCCTACCTTTTGTGGGATTACACTGTATATGTTATTAATGCCGTATCTTTTAGTTCAATATTGGATATATTATGTCATTCTAGACAACATAGTATTGATTGATGAGACTTGCAGTGGAGTTAATGCGAGATTGGAGGTTTGGAGACAAACCTTGGAGTCTAAAGGGTTTAGGTTGAGCAGGATCAAGATTGAATACTTGGAGTGTAAGTTCAGTGATGCTACGCATGAGATCAGTATGGAAGTGAGGCTTGATGCTCAGGTCATCCCCAAGAGAGGATGTTTCAAGTATTTGGGATCTTTGATCTAAGGTTATGAGGAGATCGATGATGATGTCATACACTGTATTGGTGCGGGGTGGGGGGAAATGGAGACTCTCCTTGGAATCTTGTGTGATAAGAAGGTACTGTCAAAACTTAAAGGTAAGTTCTACAGAGTAGTGGTTAGACCCACTATGTTATATTGGGCGGAGTGTTGGTTAGTCAAGAATTCTCATGTTCGAAAGATGAAAGTTGCAGAGATGGGGATGCTAAGGTGGATGTGTGAGTATAAGATTAGGAACGAATATATCCGAAACAAGGTGAGAGTGGCCTCCGTAGTGGACCAAATGAGGGAAGCGATGCTGAGATGGCTTGGGCATGTAAAAAAGTAGACCGTATTGGAGAGGTGATTAGACAAAATATGGCATATCCTAAGTTTATGGAGGACATGATCTTAGATAGGAGGGTTTGGTGGTAGCGGATTAGGGTAGAAGGTTAAATAGTTGTTGAGTTCTCTTGCATCCCTGTCGGATAGGCTTGATGGTTATATATTTGTACGTACTTTCTTACCAGTAGTATTAACACTATTCTTGTACCTTTTTGTTCTTCGATTTTCGGTTAGTACTCTTCTTTTTTTTGCTTTGGTTATCGCAATAGTATTTTGTTCTTTCTTATGTACGTTGTTTATTGATCTCCATTTTGCATTATTTCGTTGTTGTTACTGTTTTCATTTATGTAAAACCGATGGTCTATCGAAAACAGTCTCTCTACCTCTACAAGGTAGGGGTAAGGTCTGCATACACTCTATCCTTTCCAGACCCCACATGTAAGATTGTACTGGGTATATTGTTGTTGTTGTTGTATGGGATATTCTTTCTCTGAAATTTCCTTTTTAGGTTGTGCTGGATTAATTTTACAATCTGACTAAGTTGATGCTTAATGCAAGGCCTTCACAATAATCTTGTTTTGAAAGAAAGGGGATATATAAAATTTGACACTCTAAATATCACGTGATGCCAGGTTGAATAGAAAAGTTAATTCTTTTTTGGAGAAAAGTAACAAAATTTTTAACTTGAATTTTTTGATAAGAGTTAATTATTGTGGGAAAATGTAGTCCAGTGGTTATCGGTCTGAACTAATTTATATTTTTTGGAGCTGTCAAATGTCCCAACTATCTGTAAATTGTGTCACAGCAAGCACAATGTATTTCCTGTTATTACATAATTGAAGGTAAGGACGTTTAGAATGCTGTTTCCCTTTCCAGTAAAGACAACCCCTTTGGTTAGTCATGTTTCCACCATGAAGCCTCTCAACTGCTCGTAGATAATGATGCTGCAGACCATTAAATACAGATTTTTCACTTTAACACCCCTCAGATATTTGTTTATCGTAGTGCATACAATTCATATTGGGTTTCAAGGTCTACTTTTACTACATCTATTTGTTGAATCAGATCAATTGGTATTTTCAGATAGCACTTATGTTAAGATTGTACTGAATAGTTGCAGAATCGAGCCTTAAATTTTCATTTACCAGATTACTTATGGAGTCCCATCTTTCATCATTTTGATCTTCTTTATATGCACATTAGTTCTCTCTTGGTGCTGCAAAATTTTGGCTAAAATCTAAAACTTTCTTCTGAATCAACAGGCAACAAGATGTCAGAGCAACTGAGATTGACAAAGTTGACATGTATTTGTCCTTCCGCCCTGGTGATATTGTTCGTGCATTGGTGGTAATCTCCTATTAAATTTTATGACTAAGAAAGTATTAAAGTTTTGGGTGTATGCTAATCCCCAGAAGCCGCCAAAGGCACTTATGTAAACAGCGAGTAATGTTGTCCAGGCAACTGAGGTTAAAAAAATGTAGAGAGTATAAGATTCAAATTCCAAATTCAGAAAACATAAGTGCTATAGTGCAGGTTAACGGGTTAAGTGATAGTAGAAGACTGCCGTTGCATTTTAGTCCGTCTTTGATCAAGAGAATCATTACGAGCCATGGATGTTTGCACTTAGTGTTGGCAATATTGGGGAATCTCGGTTGTGATTTCCTGGAACCAGACTTGTTTGTAAAGCTTATTGACTTGGTCCTTATCAATTATAATTTGTTATATTCTTTCTTGTAAAGCTATCACTTGGAGATGCACGAGCATATTATCTGTCAACTGCGAAAAATGAGCTGGGTGTTGTATCTGCTGAAAGTGCGGCTGGTAAGGCTTTCTCCATCAACTATTTATTTTTGCTTTTCCATTTTCGGTCGTCTTTGTTGATGCTATTTAAATTTGATTTAGAACACGACTGACTAGTTCTTAATATTGAGTATCAGTAAAGCACGTACACCAAGCAATTCCACTTGAAATGATCATTGTTTAATATGCTTAAGGCAGATGATGAATTTATTTGCTGGAAAAGCATTAGAAGTTAGTCATTGCTACTGTAGTTTAACAAAATAAAAAGTTTTTTGCCAGCTGATAAACATTAAACTGAGTAGTTTGGCATGTTAAAAATCCTAGTAAATGGACTGAATGGTCAACAAAGTGGGAGAAAGTTTCAAGTTCAAATCCCAGCATTAGCAAAGAATACTAGGTGATCTTTTTCTCATTTATCTGCCAAAGTCTTGGTGAACAGAGATATCCGGTACTTGTACTGATGGGGGAGGTAGCATGTACCTAGTGAAATAGTCGAGTTGCAGACAAACTGTCTCAGACACCACATGTCATAAAAAATATGTAATAAATGGATTATTTAGAAGTTAAACTCTCTTATGCAAGTAGATTGCGAATTTTCTGCAGAAGTAGCTTTCTCTCTAGATTGACTTTAAGGAAAGAAAGGGTTGGGCAATTCTGCCGGTTCTGGAGCTTATCTTATTACTAAAGGGAAAGGCTTTTTTTAAAGATGTTAAGGTGAGTTAGTGGGGGGAGGGGCGTAGCTTGAGGCTTTACCATCATTTGGAGAAAGTTTGAATCCCAAAACATCATCATACGGAGGGGATAGTTGTATAAAAAACGTTGGTATTACCGTCTAAGCTAGACGTCAAGGTGTGATTTGAGTTGATATCATAGCCAGTTTAGTTGCAGAAACTACTATTTGTAGGAAGATATTATTCGTTACATGTTACAGATTTTCCTAGGGTTGCAGGGTTTACGTTCTTAAAAGGTGGTCGATAAACTTTTGCAGGTGGTACCATGGTTCCAATTAGTTGGACAGAAATGCGGTGCCCTATAACCGGTCAAGTAGAATCGAGAAAGGTGGCGAAAGTTGGAGCTTGAGTAGATCAAATCAGATTGTGTTGCTCTGAACTGCAGTTATTGCTTTCCTTTAAATTGGAATACTGATATCCCCAAAGCATATATCATCTTTAACCCCATAACAACAAGAGGAGGGGGGGTGGATGCAGGAGACAGCTGTCCTATTTTGCTCCTGTATAATTAGTATTTGATTGATTTGCTCCTTTATTTCTTTTTGTGCGTTAGCTTTACATTTTGTTAGAATGTAGAGGACTTTCTCCTTTCTGCCCACCAGGTAATGGGGGTTAGCTTGGTCATATGATAGTATAGGTTAAGCTCAGTAAAGGAATGTTTATTTTGTACTTGAGCACTTCCATGAGACCATTTTTGTATCAGTTACATTTTTTTTTTTGGGAGAGGTTACTAGTTTGTGATTGGAGGAAGTTATACGGTAATGCGTGAAGCTTCTCACTTTGATAATTTTTTTCTATGTAGAAAAAAAAGTACAACTTGATCATTAACTAGTTTCCCGTAAATCTATACTATATTAAAAGTACGAAGGTTATTAGAGATGTTGATTGGAATTCGTCTTTGTTTAAAAAAATTTCACAATAAATAAAATTGTCATTTATGTTTACGAAATAATCAAGAAAAAACAAGAATGTTGTAGAGAAAGAGAAATTTTTTTATTTCTCTTGATGCGATTCTCTTGAGAGATTAAAGGGATTTACAATGAATGAGAAATCTCTTTATTTATAGGGGAAAACTAATTTGGTCCCAAAATTACAAACCCTAACTTTCCTTCTAAAAAATAGACATTCTCCATAAATAGAAAATATATTTACAACACTCCCCTTGGATGTCTATTTGATAGATGATGTGCCTCGTTAAAACCTCACTAGAAAAAACCTAGTGGGAAAAAATCTAGTGAAGAAAAAAGAGTACACATATCTAATAATACGCATTTTGGCTGCCTCATTAAAAACCTTACAAGGGAAACCCAGTGGGACAAAACCTCGTAAGGAAAAAAGAGTACAACGCGTATTAACTCTTCTAAGTAGAACATCCTTGAATCTTTGCATCCTGATCTTGTGCACCATCTTCTTGAAAGTTGCAGTTGGTAGAGATTTGGTGAATAAATCAATCACATTGTTACTTAAACGAATCTGTTTCACGTTGATATCACCATTCTTTTGGAGCTCATGTTTGTAGAAAAACTTTGGCGAGATGTGCTTCGTTCTATCTCCTTTTATGAATCCTTCATTTAGTTGTGCTTTGCATACTGTATTATCTTCAAGATACTTCGTCACATTTCAAACCACATTTTTCTATAATGAGATGTATCATGGACCTCAACAACACACATTCTCGGCTTGCTTCATAAATAGTTATTATCTCAGCATGATTTGATGAAGTAGCTGTGAGAGACTGCTTTGTAGATCTCTAAGATATGACAGTACCTCCACAAATGAACACGTAGCCAGTTTGAGATCGAACTTTGTGTGGGTCAGATAACCTGCATCAGCATAACCAACAAGATCGGAACTGCAATTGTTAGAATAAAATAAGCCCATATCGGTAGTCACTTTTAGATACCGCATTATGTATTTGATCTCATTTCAATGCCTCCTAATAGGAGCAAAACTATATCTTGCTAACAAATTAACCAAAAAGGCTATATCAGGTCTTGTAGTGTTAGCAAGATACATTAGTGCACCAATTGCACTAAGATATGGTACTTCGGCAACAGTCTTGTCGTGTTAGCAAGATACATTAGCGTATCAATCACACTAAGATATGGTACTCAGGACCAAGAATTTCCTCATTCTTCTTGAGGTCTAACGATCCTTATTCACATCAAGTGATTAAACAATCATCAAGTATTTAATGAATGTGATTCATCCATATAAAATCATTTCAAAACCTTTTTAGTATAGAAAGATTGATGTATAAAGATATTGTCCGCTAAATGTTCAATTTGTAGAGCAAGACAAAATTTTATCTTTTCATCTTTTATCTCAAATTTTCTTTATATAATCAATTGTCGTTTGGAAGTCTCCGCGCTGAGTTGCAATGAGGCTTATATCACAAGATAAATAGCAAGTACAACAACCTCCGATGTTGTTTTCTTATTTGATTTTCCTGATATAGGAATCTGAAAAAGTTTATAAAACTTGTAAATGCTTCATTTGAATCCTTTATGATTTTCACAATTTTATCATGATAACATTCATTAGTATTTAAATACTTGACATCTTCTAGTGTCCGAACTACATGTGTCCAATAAACTTTACGCTTATTAATACGCATCATTTCACTTATAATTATTTCTACATCGCATGCTTTAATAGACGTAGAATTCGCATCCTCACAATCTTTAGAATATTGTGCGCTATATATTGTATCAAAGATACTCTGCCGATATATCATTTATATCAGCTTGCAATTGACATAACCCATTGAGATCTCATCACTTTCAATGTATTTCTTAGGTACCTAACCCTCTCATAAGGTTTCATGAAGTGTTATGTCGTAGGCTCTTTCAAGAGCACATCGCTCTCTTATTATGATTATTTGTTCCATGCAAAAGAAACTGATTGATCTACGACGCTTCATGCATACTCGTAGACTCGTCCTTCAAAGGGACATAAATATAATAGGATCTTTTGTAGCCAAATATGAAAATATAATACTTTAGCTATTTAACTTGAATTATTTTAAATGAGAATCACACTAATGATAATTCACAAAAGATATTTCTTAGTCGCTATTCTTCCCCCCTCATGTTAGTAGAACTAACATGCATCCCCGATCTTCTTTGGGGAATTCATCTATGTGCATTATGATATATTCATTAATCATATATTACACATCAAAAGGTATTAGATGAAAATATTTGGTTCTTGACTTTGAAACCAATTGAGTGGAGGGGGATTAATCATAATTTATTGATCAACATACAAGAGTTATTATATGTAATATATCATATGATGTAATTCAAACTCACTAAGCTTTGTTCTCATAAACAATTGTTTAACTATTTATTGGAGACATTCAATGTCAAACCAACTTAGATATAAACCAACATTATCAAGATGAATTGTCTTGATTACACAGCTTTTGAAAATTATACTTTTTAAAGTCAATTAATATTATAAGCATCTTTGTGAATATCAAACTACAAAGTTGATAATAAACGCACATGTGACCATCTTATAAATGCATCAATTTAGTAATATCACATGACAAAGAATGGACCCCATATTCACCTTTTATACTTTTCAAAATTTTGGGATTCATCCCAACATTAGCTGTACAATTAACTTATCATGAGAACAAGTACCAAAGATTTCTTGAAGAATCTTCTAGTTCTTCAATATATATTTCAATACTCAATTAACATATCATATCAAGTGATTTCCACTACAAACGGCATGTCAACTGGCTGAAATGTGGTATACTAGTAAACTTCGTATTTACCATGATATGTTATTTATACCACAAAAATAACATTCATATCCATTGTTATTCTATCTCTTTAGGAGTGATATTTTTATTCACTTTGGGGAACAAACTTAATTATTGTGTCCAAGCATAAGAATACATCGCTTCATAGCTTGCAAATTCTTCGCCTTCGTGGAGAAGATTTTTTTAAAGTTCCACTACTTCGTGAGTAGATTTTAGATTTACTACTTCTAGGAGTGAATTTCATAATATTTTTCTCACCTTTATTCTACCTCTTCTAGAAAGGAGACGGATATATTCACAACCATATATTTTCTTATAAATTTTACTAAATATTGTCATAATTTTACCTCTGTGGAATGGATATGTAGTTATAACATTATCTTAAAATTCTCAATTTCTCATTCTTCGGGAATGGAGCATGATCATCTGAATGTGCCTTAAACACATAACATTATGAAAGATTAAAACCTCTTTTAAGATATTGCTACTTCTAGACAAATTGAGATATGCATATAACGAGAGAATTTCCCCAACATATTTTCAAATGTAATTATAACAAACTTATGAAAATGTTATCTTCTAGCGATCATATATTTTGCAAGTTCCCATTCTTACTCAAGAATTAATATCATCATATATTCATAATATTATTCCATTGAACAAATATATTTCCATAATATTTGTTCTTCGAAATAAATACAGGCATAAATTGCCAAGTGAATCAATAAGTCGCTGTGATCCATAAACAAAATCGATATTCTTATTAGGAAAGACATAAATATCAAGAAAACTAACCTTCATCTTTCCAAGAAAACTTTAATTTTTCTTACCTCAAATCTATCAAAGTGAATGCTCAAGGTAGAGACCCGTGGCCGATAACGTTATGAAATAATAAAGAAAGAACAAGAATATTGTAGAGAAAGAGAGAAGTTCTTATTTCTGATGGGATTCTCTTGAGAGATTAAAGGGATTATTTACAATGAACTAGAAACCCTTTATTTATAGGGGAAACTAACTTCGTCCCAGAGTTACAAACCCTAACTTTCTTTCTAAGAAATAAACATTCACTATAAATAGAAAATATATTTATAACAATTTATTATAATTTTTTTCAATAATGATCATTTAATTATTATTATAATATTTAGGAGTTTGAAATCATCAAAGTTTTAGCTCTAAATTCCTTTACATATTTTTAAAAGTTAAGAACTTCTAATATTTAGTATTTTAAAAATTGATTAATATTTTCTTTTAAATAATTTTTTTATTTGAATTTATTAAAAAGTTCTAACCTTTAAAACTTTTAAAATTCATCAAAAAAAATTTAACTCGTATGAGGAAATAAATTAAAAAATGTAATTTTATTATGCATTAATATGTTGAATTCCTTCTTTTTCATCTTTGTCTTATTTTTAATTAAAAAAATTGTATAATTGAAAGAATAATAATAGAAACACAATATATTTAAGTTGTTTCAATTAATCAAATATTCTTGGTATTCACATATTACATATATACTATTTTTCTATTTTAATTTTTTGTGAAGATGTATGACTAGACACATAGATTAAGAGAAAAATGAACTGAAATTATTTCATAAAAAGTAAATGAAAAATTTAAAATTAAGTTATTAAGTAAATATTTAAAGTAGAAGCCTCATAGAAAAATATCTTTAATCTTTTTACCCTTTTAAAAATAGAGTTCACACTTGAAAAAATTGTTATTTGATTATTTTTCTAATATTTAAGATTCTAAATTAACTAAATTTTATGTATTAAATTATTTATTATTTGAAATATATAAAATTTTTTTAATTTTTTTATTTTTTCTCTTTTTATAATTTTATCTTTTAAGAAATAATTACGTTGAATAAAATTGTACTCTTATAATGCAAATCAATCTTATCTTAGGACTTTTGAAAATATAATTTGAAAAAGATAGCTTGGTACAAGATAAAGCATCCTGACAACGGATCGAGAGAAAGATCACACCTCAAAAGAGTGTGATATAGACAGCTACTCCTAATACAAATATTTAGTGATTGTTTTACCAATTTTTATGAGTCGTTTCAATTTAATCTGAATCAATTACAAATAAATAAATATATTTGTGGTATGATATTACCTTATTTTACATCATATCTTTATGATAAAGGACTTAACTTCTTTTTCTCCATAATGTTTAGTATTTAAGAATGGGATAACATTTCATTCGTATGACTTATAAGGGATGGCTGATGACACAATCAAAATACAAAGTAGCTTTCATCTTGCTTAAAACACTATGAGCATCCAGCTAATTAATGGCAAAAGAAATATTTATTTTCGAAACCTGATTTCATGCTCGAAGGGGTATTCATTTTAGAATAAATATCTCAAAAGATCATTCAAGTTTGTAAAATTATTTGGTAAAGTCACAAAACGTAGTTTTATATCAAGAAAGTCACCAACTTCGTGGGCGCATCCACGGGGGTGTTGAGGATGCCACGGCAGCCGTATGCCTTCGATGAAAATTTTCAGAAATTTTTGTGTAATTATTTATAAAAGGTTTGGCACCCAAAATACCATAATGATTTCTACTTTGTTGGTCAATGGCACACTTGCCGTTTTTTGTCCGGGTTCGAATCGTCAACCAATTTTCATTTTGTATCCTTCTTTCACACCCCTTCTACCCATTTGTTTGTTTTGTTTCTCTTTTATCATTTTATTTACTTTTCTTCTTTTCTAATTTCAATATATTCTTCGTCTATTTCAACTTTTCGTCTAATACAACCTCATCGATTAATTTATTTGTCTAAATTATCTCTTTATTTATTTTCTTTTTTTCAAAATCTCTAAATATTTAATTGAATGTGATTTTAATTTTTTTTCTTCTTTTATCGCTCAAGGTACATTTTATCTCGTTGAATTTTATTCTTTGTTTCTCAATCTTTGAATAAAGACAAGAGTCGATGTGTGCTAGTTTGATTGACTACTTCTACACTAATGCTAAGAATTCCCATTTTTGTTCAAAATTAAATGTTTAATTATATTCGTGTCACGCCCACCCGAGAGGCATGATCGGCACCCGGTGCCCTACTAGGACTGACTCGTCGGACTAGCCGAGCCCGAGCACTTCCGGTGCTAGGGCCGATCTAACTCGAATTCATAAAATGACGGCCATATAACAACAGAACATGTTCTCCGCCCCAACAAGTGCCTATAGCCACCTCGTAGGAATATAACAACTAACCGTAACAACCGAACATGAAGGAACTCTATGCGCTCAATACATCGTCCAATTCGTCGAATATCCATAAGGAAAACAAGTAAGATCAACCATTTATGACCTGTTGGAAGGTCTGGTTCACACCTGAATAAGGTCCATCAAACACATAATAATCATTAAGAATAGAGACAGAGCAGAGAAGACAGAGATACAGTAATCATGTTTTCACATGGACAGATGATGCTGGACAGGCCCTGGCACCAGCATCAACAATAAAGAAAGTACACCTCTATCTTTATGCTTCGGATGAAAGGAGCTAAAGGCTCGTATCACGATCGAACTACGCAGGGGTTTGCTCGCCTAGGTGTACCGCAGTAAGTAATGCAACGCCCCAACGGGATCGGGCCGGTAATCGAGGTATGCAAAGCAACAATCGAAAATAACCGACAACAAGTAGTATAACCGGACAGAACCTAAGTAGAAAAATAGACTATAATCGACTAAAAGTATGAGTTCAAGACCTGTCCTCAACTATGATGAAAAGGAGTAGGAGTCGTATTGCAACGTGGCATTCTACTATCTATCTATTTATAGCTAACATAACATGGCATAACATAGCATAACATATATAACATAGCACACATAAACTTACTCCACCCTCATGTTTGGGCACAACCAACACGCAATCTATGCCCCTACCCCGTCAACCCATCTCCTAGTAACTATAAGCATCATGCCGGCCCCCCGGTATGCACTTCGGGCCCACAGCCCCTAACTATAACTATACCCAGTCTGAGGACTCTAAAATCAACACCCCGGCGTACCCGCCGACTCGGTGTATAAAAGCCGACCAAGAAAAATATGGGGAAATTGGCATTCCCATCTCCGTCCCTGTGGGACGGCATGCCACTCCGTAGAGCGCACGTATCCCCTCCGCTGACGAGTTGATAAAACTATTAACCCCGCTGGGCCATAGATTCTAGGTAATCCAGCCCAAAACAATACAAAGCTTAAGTCTCAACTGATAATACTAACTGCATACGATACATGTTGAAACTAATGATAGTAATGTTCATATATATAATACATGTTGAAACCGATAATGGTATATATATAATTTCGTCATACCGTGTCAACTGGCATCAAACAAGATATAATATTTCTGCTGAGAATCATGCTGTATAACTAAGTTTCATGGTAAACGTGATTTACTATTTCTAACATGTTTTCTAAAATTCATATTAAGCTACTATTCTATTTCAAATACTTTACGAGAACTTATATTGCTTTACTAAGTTTCAAATGAACACGATAATATCCCCACGTACTTTACTTAATTACATACTCGGCATGCCGTGATCAAGCTTCAAACTTTCTACTATAATTTATACCGCCTTGCTCTACTGAACTACTTTCAACTTGCCGAAAGAAACTAGCTTCACATACCTCAATTGTCGACTTTTTGACCAACTGTCGAGCTCGGCCAATATTTAGCTATTTCTCCAACTCAGTCTATATTCACGAAGGAATAGAATTAATTCTATCAATATATAGAAAGAAAACCATACTTGGTGTATACCTACTTCCTATTCTTCAACTTATCGTAGAACGGCCGAGCTCGCTATTTACAGGTCCGTAAGAGAGAAATACTTACTTTATTGTCGGGAGTGTATTAACACTAGTTTGGCAGTTCACTCATACTTGACTCCTATGTCGCTACTGCTGCACTATCTCTCATAAAACTAACTCCTAAGAATGTTCTCTATAGCTTTATACTTCTGCATCCGGTTAATTTGAGTTTGGACTGCTAAGCCACGGTGTAATCGGACGAATTTCTACCTCAAACCTCTTGTCCTTCGTTCGTCGTCACATCACAAAAGAAATGAAAACAATGAAATTAAAACGTAGTGGGGGCCTTATAGCACGGGGTCTCGTGGACAGCCCTCCGTGGCACGTTGGCTATCGGCGAGTGGAGTCTCGCCCGCTCCTCTTGCGACGCTTCAACGTGGCGCTTGTCTCGGTCTTCCCTGTGCCTTTTCTAGCATGTATAGCACCCTAAAACTCTTAACCAAAATGCGAATAGGCTATCTAAATGTCAAGAACTTATGGGGTGTAACATCCTCCCCTTAAGAACATTCGTCCGAATGTAAACTTCGCTACAGAAGGACGCTTCTTTTCCCCAACAAAGGTACCGCATGCCTCACCCCACTTATTCTAGAAAAATTTGCGTAGTTTTCCCAAGAATATGGACTATCTCAAAAGCCCGAAACTCGAAAGTCCAATACCAAAGATCTACACAACATATATGATCTACTCACTAAACCGAAGTTAACATCTCGCTTATACACATAAATATAAAGAAACAAAGAATAAGAACATACTCCGGGCCGACTAAGTCCGAAATAACCGAGGACATCTCGGGTTTTCATATCTTCTTATGCTTCCCAAGTCATTAACTCGATTGCTACGTCATAATACTTTGACCGAAGCCACATCTTTAGTTCTCAATCTACGAACTGGCTTGGCCTAGTATGGCCACGGAACTTCTTCATACGCCACTTCAAGAACCCGAACATCTTAGACTCTGGGAACAATTCTAGAGGGATTACCTATGCATTTCCTCGCATTGATACGTGGAAACCGGGTGGACAAAAGATTCCCACTCGAGGCAAGTTTAACTCATATGCCACTGGGCCTATTCTTCTACAATTTTATAAGGCCCAACAAAGCCGAGCTGATCTTACCTTTCTTTCCGAATCTCATCACACCTTTCATAGGTGAAACTTTCAAGAATACCTACCATTCACGTTAAATTCCAAGTTCCTCGCGCCGCACACCATACGATTTCTCGGCGGCTCGAGCAAAGCCGCAACGTTCGATGCTTTACTTTTTCTTCGACCGATGAATAAGTATTTGGCCCAATCAATGCTGATTTTCCCGCCTCAAACCAACTAGCCGGACCCGCACTTCGCCCCATACAATGCTTCGTAAGGTGCCATCTCGAATTGTTGAATGGTAACTATTATTATAGGCGAACTCAATGAGCGTAGATGTACATCCCACTACCTCCGAAATCCAACACACATGCTCGCAATATATCCTCAAGCGTTTGAATGGTGCGTTCTACCTTCCCATCGTCTCGAGGATGAAAAGCTATGCGCTAGGTTAACCCGTTGCTGCCCCAAGCCTCTCTGGAAATGATTGCTGTAATTTGGGCCGTAGTACTGTGCCCCTCTCCGTTTGAGATACTGAAAATGGAACACCATTCAACCCGACTATTTTCAATATACATCTCAAGATAACTCAAATTTCGAGTGGTAGCTCTTACTACCGTAAAGTGAGCCGATTTTGTCAGCCACAACTATCACCTGCATTGAGTCATATCGACGCCTAGGCTGGTAATCCCGCCACAAGATCCATATTTCATCGTCCGCATATGGAACAAACTATATCTTGAGTCACCACCTGCTTCGGTGTTCCGTTTTTACCGCTAAGGGCTTGGAACACCGAGCCACAAATTCTACTATCCCCTTCTTTATTCCCCGCCACTAGTAAATTCCTTTTATATCATGGCACATATTCTTCAAACTCAAGGGAGAGAATAACGGGCATAATGTACTGCCCATAATCTAATGTGTGGGCAAAGCCCCGCAACGTCCGGAACACAAACAGATCTTTATATCTCCACACTCATCCTGCTATCTGAAAATCATTGCCATCTCTCCCGCCTCGAACTCGTTTCAGGCCGAACCAGTTAGGATCTTCGTGACCGCCGTTCCTCTTTACTTCCACAACTAAAGACGATACTCAAGGTATTTTGGATTACCGCTTCCGTTGTCCCCTATTTCGTTACATGAATGGCTAGACCGGGTTAGAAGGTCATGCAACTTCGTCACCCCGTTGCTCCTGACCGCAAGTATGCTAACCTCCCCACTGCATTCACTACCGAGGGCATCCGCTACCACGCTGGCCCCTTCCCCGCTGGGTGATAC
This sequence comes from Datura stramonium, assembly GCA_018107945.1. Lineage (NCBI taxonomy): Eukaryota > Viridiplantae > Streptophyta > Magnoliopsida > Solanales > Solanaceae > Datura > Datura stramonium. The sequence continues at coordinate 34,361 of JACEIK010005175.1, read as the reverse complement.
AAAAATATTCACGCCATAGTCTTTCAACAACTCTAACCAACGACACCGCGCAAATTCAACTCTTGAAGCTCCGCCTCATGCCTCACCCACTCAAAATCTTTTGTCGCCTTCTCTCGTGTCGCCTTAGTTGGGAGGTGCCGTTAAGGTGGAAAATCCTTCCACAAATCTTCTAGCATCTTGCCGACCCCAAAATTGTGTACCCTGGCCTGAGTGGTGGTTCCGCCATGTTTTTACTACTTTTATTTTATGTGTATCTACTGCATCACCTCCGACACGATGTGATCCAGTATACATCAATTCACCAATTCACATTTAAAGAAGTTGGCATGTAATCACGATCATAATGGGTTTATTATACCGAAAAACTGATAAGTACCTATTTGTACGGCTAGAGTTTATCTGGCCTTCGGGCCGCATGATAATGCTACTCTGCACCGGAATAATTCGTATGACTGCCTCGTACACCATGTGCACGTATATTCCGATCGAGATCCCGATAGTGACTGCGATCTCTAATAATATGCATAACTCAATAACTAGGCCGAATGACCCGAATGCGAAGTAATCTAACTATGCTCTAAATGTCCTACTAGAGTATCTGTAGCTCATGCATAATCAAGTGAGTTGTGACGTATAACCGCTTTGTTATTCTAATTAGACAATCAAGAGTCACTTGGCCGACCCTACCCTCAAGAGACCCGCCTCGATCTTCACAGGAACCTAACGATTTCCTTGTCTTAGTAGACACCGTGCTAGCAGAGTACTACCACCTTTATGCCTTGTTCGTATCCACTGTATCTATACCGCCGTTTGGAGAAATTCTTGGTCTTAAGAGAGAAATTCCGTAAAGACCGACCTTCTCCCTAGGACTGTGTATTTGAATATCTTACGAGAACCGACTGGGGTACCACCACATCACCATCGATGTGGACCCTTCTTAAAATTCCATGCTTGTCCAACTAGGACGACCGTCGACTTGTGGTGTCCTACATGATAACCGCTAAGTTGACTAAGGCCGACTTTCACCTACAAGGCCGGAAAAACGATGTACGACCACTTAACATACCGAAGAATTCTCGTGTTGCTAACCTCCTCTGGAGTATGCTTATCTTGGCCTCTCGCTTCGGGTTCGGCACATGCGAGAATGTTACTAGTCTTTAAGGATGCTTCCCTGTTAATGCAGCGCCACTGTCGTTAGACCGTCTAACTGCGCCCAGACTACCTGGTAACCACCTAATTCAAAGTTACTAACTTTGTGAGCTTCAAGTCTAGATCCCGCCCTTTTGGCGAGGGGTCCCGCAGCATAACTGTATATACTTAGCAACAATCCGTAACTGTGTGATCAGAATCCCCTATTGGGCAAAATTTACTCACAAAAGATATCTCGATATCTCGTATATATATATCAACAACTATACACTGCACTAAATTTTGTAGTAATACATAATCTCTGCATGCTTTTACCGAATTTCATACGTACATGATACACTACTTACGCCTCAGCTGACATCTCCGCCTTCCCAAATTGCTCTCGCTGCTGGACTTCTATTCCATTCAAAGTAACACAATACATGATGATGCTGATCTCATTTGAATGCCACTTTTTACTACGTGTCAACATCCAACCCTGTGCATCTCCTGCTTCAAACAGGCTGTAAGGCCTGCATCGCCCTGGTTCAGACTCTTGTCTCTGGGCTACACTAGATTAGAGTCTCGGGTCGTCAATTCCTCTTACCTTCTCCTTAAAGTGACGTGACTTCAAGTGAATATTCCAGAACCACACCCATCGGTCTCTCTTAGCTGTCGACCCAAGGTTTAGTCCTTAATACATGATGTTCTATCAACTGAGGTGATCTCCGCCCTCAAAATCTGGTATTCATGCTCACCCTCATCTTCCTTAAACTCAACTTCCGGGGTTCAAGGTACCGCCTGCATTGTCAATAAGGTTACCAAGTTTCAAACTATACTTCTTCGACTTGCAATGGACCCATCTTATTCCCAATATCCCCTCGTCTTCGATATCAACCAAGATTTATAAACTATCTTGCAGACATACTCTTGCCGTCAGTTAGCATGCTAGCGCTGATTCAGCCTTTCTGCATTTGAACTTGACTATTACTGGAAGTCCATCACCGACAGACTTATGCCCACTTCGAGTAAGCTAGTAGTCTTACTTTCTCTTCGACTTATTACCGTGAGGGTCCGCACAACTTACAAAATCACATAAGGGCCTCTACTCTAACACTAATCAACCAATCCATCTTCATTTATCGCTACTCTGGGCAACATTGCCTCAATTTTTACGCCCTTTGCTATACCGGAATCAAAACTAAGATAAGTGGGAATAATCTTTTCTACCGCAACAAAACAAAGACATGGAACTGTACTACATCCAAAGGATGGAGGCGGGGATCCCGCATTTCCCTTTCTCACATCTCTCCGATAATCTAATATTATCTATCATCTTAGTCGATCTATATCTAACAAGAACAACCCTGTATGTAGGTTATGCTTCTAACTTCCCTACTCAAAGTTATAGAAATATACCGGGGATGGTACCTGATAGAGGTATCATATTGGGAAGTCCCTCATACCTCCTCCTCGCGTCGTAGTTACTCGCAACCGCCGGTGCCCCTTCTCGTCGCTACATCCAACTCTACTTCGTGATAGGGTGTCGCGAATCTGGAATTTGTATCCTAATAAAAAGTATGATAAGTTTTAGGGACTCAACCCTATACTGTACCGCTCTATAGCACGACCGAATAAGAAGAAAGAGTAACCATCCTATCATGCCTTGTAGCCCGTTCATAGTATGTGGCACAACACATCTATAGAAAAGACTCTATTTAGCACGGCTTGCGACTCCCCCGGGATACGACCTCGCTCGATACCAAGTTTTTCACGCCCCACCCGGGAGGCATGACTTCGCACTCCGCCCTACTGCGACTGACTACCGGATCAATGAGCTCCGAGCACTTTGGTGCTAGGCCGACTTTAACTCGAATTCATAAAAATGTCGGGCTATATAAGAAATGAAATACAAAACTTCCGCCGACAAGACCATACCACCGTAGGAATATAACAACAACTGCAATAACCGAACATGAAGGAAACCCATGCAATGACAAGGCCACCAAGCTATCGGAAGGTATCCGAGACATGAAAACAAGTATCAAATCCACAAGTGTGACCGACAAGGTCACCATTACCAACTCGGAATAAAATTCTGCCACACGGCCGATACAAACTATAGAATAACCAGAATATATATAACTGCAAGCCTCTCGAGAATAAGAAGCATGGTCGGGACAGCCCCGCCTACCCATACGGGAATAATAAAAGAAAGTACACCTCTATCTTTCTGTGCTCCGGGATGAAAGGAGCTAGCTACTCAGATCACACCAGGGGTTCGCTTCCGTCTAGGTGTACCCGCAGTGGTAATGTGGCCATTTAACGGCGCTGGGTATCATTGTACCGAGTATGCAAAGCAACAACTAGAAATTAACTCGGGAGCAACAAGTAGTATAACCGATAGAACTGAAGTAGAAAAATAGACTATAATCAGGCTGGAAAGTATGAGTTCGCACCGCCCTCAACTATACCAAAAGGAGTGTAGGAGTCGTACCTGGTAACGTGGCATTCTACTATCTATCTATTTATAACTAACATGACATGGCATAATATAGCATAACATGGCACACATAACCTTTTACCTCGGCCCTCATAAGTTCCTGGCGTACAACCAACACGCAATCTATGCCCCTAACTCACTATCCCATCTCCCTAGTAACCAAGCATCCCGTTCTGGCCCCGGTATGTGCACTTGGCCGCCGCCCTCGACTATAACTGCACTGAGTCCGAGGACTCGGCCTCAACACCACAGCGTACCCGTCACCTGGGATGTATAAAAGCCGATCAAGGTAAAATATGGGGAAACTTGAGCCCTATCTCGCCCTAGGGACTGATGCCACTCCATAGAGCGACGTATCCGCCCCAGCGCGACGCAGTCGATGGCATACAACCATAACTCGGGGCTGGGCCATGGATGCTAGATAATCCAAGTCTCAAAACAATATAGTTAAGTCTCAACTGATAATACTAATTGCATACGATACATGATGAAACTAATGATAGTAATGTGCATATGTATAATACATGCTGAAACCGATAATGGTATATATATAATTTCTATATACTGGTACGAATCTCGATACCGAAACAAGATATAATATTTCGCCGAGATTTATGTTGTATAACTAAGTTTCATGGTAAACGTGATTTACTATTTCTAACATGCTTTCTAAAATTCATATTAAGCTACTATTCTATTTCGAAATACTTTATAGGAACTTATATTGCTTTTACTAAGTTTCGGTTGAACACGATAATATCCCGACGTGATTTTACTAAATTACATACTCGGGGCATGCCGCACTGCTTCTCAAACTTTCTACTATAATTTATACCAGTTTGCTCTACTTGAACTACTAACTCAGCCGAAAGAAACTAGCTTCACATACCTCAATTGTCGATGCTTCGACCAACCTACGTAGCTCGGCCAATATTTAGCTATTTCTCCCAACTGAATTCATATTCACGAAGGAACAGAATTAATTCTATCAATATATAGAGAAAGAAAACCATACTGGTGTATACCTATCGCCTATTCTTCAACTTATCGAAGAACGACCGAGCTCGCTATTTCAAGTGGTCCAAGTAGAGAAATACTTACTTTAGTATGGAGTGTAAAGTACACTAGCTTGAGTAGTCTCACTACTTTGACTCGGGCGGTTCGCCGCTTCGCTGCACGAGATTACAAACTAACTCCGCAAGAATGTTCTCTCAGCCTTTATACTTCGGTATCCTAAGTAAATTTGAGTTTGGACCGCGTTTGACTGCACCTGGATGAATTTCTACCTCAAACCTCGTCCCTTTTCGTTCGCCGTCACCGCGAAAAGAAATGAAAATAATGAAATTAAAACAAAGTGCGGGCTTTATATCCTTGGGCCCACAGCCCCTCCGAGGGCACATTGGCCATCACGGAGGGATACTGCGGTGGCACGCTGCCATCAGCGGAGAGGCCCGCCCCGCTCCTTGGCAAGATTCAACGGGCGCTTTGTCCGGTCTTCCCCGGGCCTTTTCTAGCATGTATGACACCCAAAATCTTAAATCCTAACATGCGAATAGGCCATCTAAATGTCAAGAATTTACGGTGTAACAATTTGTATGGATAATTTATGAATTTTCAGATGAAAATATTTTCTTATGTTGATGGGTAGGTAAATATCACTTGTGGAAGCTTCTTTGGCACTTGTTTTTCCAGAGAACTCATCATAAATTATAATTTTCTAATTATCATGAATTAAGTACATAATATTTTGAATTAAAATGCTTAATTGCATACTCTTAAAATTTTAGTTTTCTTGTTTATATTTCTCATTTTGTTCAATAATTTCGGGACTACACCGAATATGCTATTGTTATTTTTGTTCAATAGTTTGATCAAGTAATTAAATTAGAGTCGTATAAAATTCATTTTTGCTCTATGATCGTGTATTATATGAACTAGAAATCTTGTAAATCGATTCCGAATTAGCCAAAAATGAATTGAACCTGGATCAGCTAGAGCGCCTATTAATACAATATCTAATACTAGTGATTAATTTGCATAAAGACAGCGGTAATGCTGTAATGAAATGAAATCCTCAAATGCTTCGCCAACTGTGTGTGGGGTAATTATTCTTCTCTGTATGCACCACCAATAGACGTCAATCAATAGCAAAATAAATTAATTTTTTATATTACAATAGTTCACAAATAATACAAAATATTAAAAGAACTAATATAAAATGCACATATTTACGTTTAATTTTATACAAGAGGTGTTTATTTTATGATGCCGAACTCACCGATTTCACAAACCAGAATGTTGTTAACGAATTGCGTTGGAACTTTTTTGTATGGAGTTTTCTTGAACCGATACTGCACACTGGTCATCAAAGCAAACATAAATAGAAAGAAAATGCCATCCACAAATAATTTGTATGTTATGCCACAAAGATACGCCATCCTACCTTCCATCTTATCTGGCAAAATGTCCAGTAGAGTGTTTTTAACATTTTAAAATTTAAATTAATTGTTATTTTTTAATATCAAATTTTGAGAATCATTCTAATGTCTTGGTTAAGTATTTGAAGTTTTAAATTATTAAATATTAAGAGTTCTTACCTAGTTCAAATAAAAAAATATCTTAATGTCCAAAGTATATTTTAGAAAATAATTATATAAAAGTTTACCATGTACTCTAGAAATTAAATTATGTTATGAATATTGATATTATTTTATTAATCTAGTGTTTAAGTTATGAAGTATAGAAATTGATATAGAAAAAAAGTTATGACTTAGTCGTTTGAAATACGAGATTATTTTATTGAAGATGGTAATTTAATTTTTATTTTTATAGAAAAACACAAGCTCTATTTTAAAGCAATATATAATATACAATTTAATTTATTATAACATCAAGTGGTAATTAAAAAAATGATATTTTTACTGAATTATTTGCTTAAGATCTACTGAAAATATTTGTTGTAATAAAAGTTTAATTTGATATTTTAATCTATTACACTTGTGGGTGAATTGAGTTTTTGATATTGAATTTTAAATATTTAGTTACTTATAGGCTTCTATACCTATATGTAATAAAAAGATCAATTTATTGTAACAAGTTAGATTTTTTTAATTAATTACAAATTATGTAGAGTGTTTTATAAGAGAAAAATCATAAGTTGAATGACTTTATTGATATAAACTAAGTTCAATAACTTTACAAGATTAATTTATATATTTAAATGATCGCTTGAGATATTTACTCATTGTTATATGTTAAAAATAAATGCGATTAATGCAAAACCGGAAGCTCACCTGATAATCATTTATAGTAAAATATGTGCTTTTTTTAACCATTAGGACTCTCTCAGAAGATGTTTTGCCACTGAGAACGTAAAAGTACAAGGATGAAAACTCTAACATCAGTGTATTTTGATTGAAACTTTGGTATTTTAGTTATTTTATTTTTTTTTTCTTTGAAATAATCAAAAGGAAACAGAATAATCTAAAATTCAAAACAATATTAAACCAATACCAAGTGAAACTTCACTTTGAATTTTCAACTGAATCGCACAATGTACACCTCTAACATAAGGCTTGCGGATTTGAGAAGTTATATCTATTTTAATGTAAGAATCCTTTTTTGTAGTCTGTCATATGTTTCGAAAGGCTATAAGCAATAAGTTTTATAGAACTTTTTAATACTTTGATCTTTATTCAATTCATATGGATGCATGATGTTGTACTCAATTTATCGTGTTCCTCGCTTTTGGTAGTCCATGTCTTTCTTATTTGCATGGAAATATTTACGGAATCTCCAGTACATACATACAAGGAAGATTATGATAACGTTTCTCTTTCTATGTTATAAAAAGATGTAAGATGACATTCTTCATTGGTTTGCAAGAAAATGACCTTTGTCGAAGAAAGTACATAAGGTCTACTAATATCATTTTCTGCAGTTACTTGTTTAATTCTTGAACCTTTTTTTGGTTTTCTTATGAAAGTAAGCTTGGAATGGACTAAATAGAGGATTTTATCATTTGGCCTACTCTTTCAACACATTTCCTAAATCAAAGAGAAGCAATGACAGGAAAACATAGTAATTAAGCTATCTATCAGACACATATACAATATAATGACTCGTCAAATAAGAAGTACAATACACTTCTGCTTCTTTTCATAGCAAGAAAGAACTATGGCTCACTCAATCAATTACAAGAAAAAACAAAAATTGTGTTCTCATTATGATCTTAAAATTACTTAAATACGGTTGTATCGCCAAGAAAGTCAAAGGGTCAACAGGTCAAGTTTACTATAATTACTTAAAATGTATTTGGATAAAATTTTTTCGATTGAGTATGACTTCAACGATGGATGTGCTGTAGGAATAAATTTTATTTTGTTATTCTAAAAAAACTAACAAAATGCTTCAAAATCAGATGCCTCACAAAAAGAGCAAGATGGATGACACCCAAATTGAGCGGAACCACTTTGCATTATAACTACAACTCTATAACAGGGAAAAAGTGCAGAAATTAATTTGTTATAATCAGAGTAATGATTCTTTTGCACTGTGTAGAGAAAATTTAACTTTCTAAAGCATGTGAAATCGAAATTGGACAACCATCATATTTCGACTAAATGGATCACAAATAATCAGCAAAGGTAGTGTATTGGAGAAGTAAAAATTCATATGGTAAGAAATGTAAAAAAGGTAAAAATGTAAAACGTATACCCAAAATAAAGTACCCACTTGCAAAATCACCATATATTGTGCAAGAAAAAACTGTTAGAGAAAGATTGTAATCACGTCACAACAAGGAAGGCATAATTGTGTCATAATTGCCCCACTTAGGCCAACAAATCCCTGCAACAGTCCAAGAACAATTCCCCTGCTTTCCGAGAAATTATTGACAACAAGTGACTAATGCACCGATATTAGCAAAAGAATCACCCATGGTGGAATGACTTTATCGATAAAACATGATATCATTCGACATTACTACCTAAGTCTTTAAAGAAACTTAGTAAATTTAAGATTATTTGGTTATAGCGTAATGAGGACTTTCTCTACTGCTATAAAAGCACTCGAATAAGTGTGTTAGTCCGGTATATTTATACGATTAGGTTTAGCGTGCTAAATACCATGAACGATTGACTCATGAGCACGTGGATGGATAAGCCCACCATATTTGCTCTAGAAAATCATTTTCAGTTAATTTTTGTTTTTTAATTTTTTATTTTTTAAGAGTTAAAATTTTATGAATTAGGATATTTTTTCTCTGTGTTAGCAATTGTTGGGACATTTAATTCAGTAGAAAGTGGAAGCTCTCAATCAGATCTGGCCTCTTGCTGATAACACAAAAATTTATTGCATGTGAACAAATTCATTGAGATTGTCAAATAAGAAAATGTGAGAATCTGTCATTAATCCAAATTTTATTTCGACTTTTGAATTATTGTATTTGTTAAATCGGTGATTATTCCTCACTTTATTTTGTCCAAAATTCTATTCGAAAATAAGATCAGAACACATGCATTGCTGAAAAAATAAAAAGAAAAGCAAATAAAGGTGTTCAATTGTCAGTTGATTAGTAGTGAGAAGCTGAGGATCAAAGGAAAAAAAAATCAAATCTGAACAACAAATTAAATTTAAAGATTCAAAAGAAAGAAGAGGAAGAATCACAACTCACCAGAAAGACGGAGACAAATAGAAACCACATGACAATCACTGAAGAAATTCCGAAAACAGAATAAGAAATTAAAGAGAAATCACATGACTTAAGCTAGAATTGAGCAATCAAAGAAAGAAAGAAGAGGAGCAAAAACTTACCGAAAGATTAAAGGAAACAAAAGCAGATGAATGGAAAAGCGCATGAACATATGAAAATCAAGAAGGGCAAAAGACGGTGCCTGCTTTGTAACTTAACATGCATAGAGACATGTGTTTTATATTAAAGAGAAAGCAGCACTTTATATTAAAAATACGGCCAAAGAACTTTCACTTTATTCAATAGTTAGAAATTTACGAAACTCCTTGATAACCAAAAAGTGTCACTTATTAATAGTTAGAAGAGAAAATTAGAAGATCAGAAGAATCATTACTCAACGTATAGCAGGTTGATAAATTGTGTATCGTTCTTTCATCCTTCCTGTTGGTAAAAAAAAAAGAAAAAGAATAGCACCAATTTATTTATTATTTTTGGTGAATAAATGAAGGGCGGTAAGAAAATTCAAAACTAAAAAAGAGTGATATAATTTTTTTAATTATTAAGTAGAAGTGATAATTTTAAGATTAATGTTAATGACACTAATTTTAAAAACCCTCAAGCTTTATTATTTACACAAAATCTTATCTCTCCCTATCCCTATTCACCCCTTCCCCCACCTCATCCTCCCTTCTCTCCTTCTCCTGTCATCATCACCTTCCTTTCTCCTCCGCCGCTATATCCTCCGTCACCATCACTATCTCCACTTACTCCCTCCTCCACTGCTACTATTACCACTTTCTCTACTACTACCGTCACCACCACCTCCTCCACCATTATCACTATCCCCTCCTTCTACAGCTGTCACCACCACCTCCTCTGCCATTATCACTATCCTCTCCTTCTCTATTATCACCACCACCGCCTCCAGTAGCACCTCCTTTCACTTTATTTTCCTCACCATCGCCACGTGTGGTTTTGATTTTGCAGCAACATATGCAATAGGTGCCGAAATAGATGCAACAACTATTGGAAATATATTCAACAAATTGTTGAATAAATTTTTCAAATAAATCTTGGATCCCATTAGTCCATTTGTATCTATATGCATCGTGATCTCGATTCATGGATCTCGATGTTTGATAAATCAAAATAAGAGGTCAATCATTTCTTCGACTCTTTTTCAAATTCGATAAATATTAATTGATCGTATATTTCATTATAGTTCTATGATTCAGGTATCCTTTCCTATTTGATCTCTTTGAATTTCATATTCGGTTGCGATCGAATTTATCCATTAAAAAAATTGATTCAAGATCATTTCTTATGTAACCATAAGTACTATATTGGATTTGAATCAGCTGTCAGATCAATTTCAAAGATTCACCACAAAGACTATTGGAAGTAGCTATCATAGTCGTTTGATTTTCTCGTAGAATTTTTTTTAATGGCTTGAAAAAAATTTTCAAACTCACGAGTAGAGTAAAAAAGGAAGCTCATAATGAGAGACAAAAAATGAGAAGAAGAATAACGCAATAAAAAGGATGAACTCAACAAAGTGAGGATAGTGTCGATGGAAATGACAATAGATGGAGGAGGAGGAAGAAGAAGACGAAGAAGAAAAAGAGAGAAATCTGAGGAGAGAAGAGAAAGAGAGAAAAAAGTGAAATAAAAGATAAAAAGAGGGGAGAAATTTAAATTTTAAAATTAAAAATTTAGGAGAATTTTTTTTTGAGTTATTAAAATTTTAGTTTACACCCTAAAAATTTCTAATCAAATTTAGTATTTAGTTAATAATAGTTGAACAAGATAATATAACCTTTTTTAATTTCAATACTTAATCGTCACCTCCCACTCAATTTATTATCATCTTTGTGCGATATTTTTTAATTGTTGTCTATTAAATGAAGTAGTGCGACAGATGAAAGTACATGGCTATACTGCCTTTGTCCAATCTACCATTAGTTTGATTTAGCGAGCTAATTATTAAGGGAAGATTTTGAAATATGAATTGCTTTTAATATTTAATTAGTCCCTCATCCATGAACCATGTCGAGAGGACGAAACAAAATACGCTGGGTCAAAATTAAATATTTATTTTGTAATAAAAATAAATAAATAAATTTAAAGTACACAAAATACTGCAAGAACCATTAAACTCGGTTCGTAGGTAGCACTATACATAGGGGTGGAAAAAAATAAAATCAAAAACCAAACCGAACCGAATTAATTCGGTTTTCGCTGTTTTTTTCAGTTTTTCTGCTCGGTTTTGATTTTTTAAAGCGTAATCTTGGGTTGTCGGTTTTTTTGGTTATGATACACCGAATTTTCGATTTAATCGAAAACCGAATATTATATTATATTATATATTTATATTTATAAATTATAATAAATATTTATTTTATTTTATTTTTATAATAAATATTTGTACTTTAAAACTTAAAGGCCGAAACTTGAAACCCTAGATTTACATTTACTCGCCATACGCCCGTCGCCTTTCGCCTCTCCGTCCACACTGCCGCCTCTGCAAGCCTTCCTCCTCTCGTCCGGGCCGCCGTCGCCTCTCGCCTTTCCTCTGCTCTCCGTCGCCGCTTCCTCGCTCTCTCTCTTCCGCCCGCCTGCCGCCTCCCGCCTCTCCTCTCGTCTCGCCCCCGCCGTCGCCGTCGCTCTCGCTTCTCTCCTTCTCTCTATCTCGTCGTCCGAACTCGTCTCGCCGACTTACACTTACTCATTCTCTACTGCCTCACCGACTCGCTGCCGCTCCTCTCTCGGCCTTCCGTGGAGAGTCTCCACCGCTCGCTCGCTTCGAGGCAACAATACAAATTGCCGAAGCGAGCATTTTAACAATTGATTAATTTGGGCATGGTATTGCAATTGTTATTTGTTAATGATGGAATTTATTATGCAATTGTTAGCCTCATGAAGTTGTTAATTTTGACCTACAAAAAGACTACAAAATTTCATGATTTCTTATGCTCGTAAATCATGAAGTTGATTTTGTGGAACAAGTTCTGACTTCTTGTAAATGGAAAATGTTTGTTTGTCTCCTCATGGAACAGAAGAACAGAGAAACATGGAACAAGGAACAGAAGAATAGAGAAACAATAAAAATGTTCCTACTTCCAAAACCCGAAATAATCGAAATAAATAAATCGAACCGAACTAAAAGAAAATCGAACCGAACCGAATTAAAACGGTTCGATGTTCTGTCCCCTTTGCATAACCGAAACCGAAAACCGAACCCAAAATTTAAAACCGAACCGAAACACCGAATGCCCACCCCTAATTATAAATGCTCATTTCAAGTTAAAGTTCCAACCAAAGATAACAGGAAAGAAATTCATTAAGAGAAGCCAACATTTAGTCTAAACAAAATTACCTCGATTTTTACCGATAAAATAAAAGTAATAGAAGAAACATAGAATAACATCATCAAATTCCGCTCAAGGTTCGTCATTCAACAAGCGCACTACTTCAAAGCCAAATGATAAGCCTTACTACACAATGCTTTATTTAGAAAAAACACAACCATCGTAACAAAGACAACTAGTAGCTATAAAAGACCCTCGCATTTGCATCCTCGAAGTCACCACTATGAAGACGTAGTACAAGGTGAAGTGTAGATTCCTTTTGGATATTATAATCTATAAGGGGTGCGCCTATCTCCACCGCTTACTAGAAAAGATGAGCCTTTGCTGATCTGGTGGGATCCCATCTTTGTCCTAAATCTTCGCCTTCACATTATCAATAGTGTCCGAGCTATCCACCTCTATAGTTATGGTCTTTCCTATTAGATTCTGAAAATATTTGCATACCTCCCCTCAAATGCAATACCAAATGGAAGTGTTTACTCCTTCAAGTGTTATAGTCCGCAAGTGTCCTTCCATCTTCAAGTTGCTTCCCTGCAAATATCAAACACTCGCCGGTCGTGGGGAATACCTTTCCTTGTCCCGAATTTTGGCCTTCACATTATTAATTGTGTCCGAACTCTCAACCTTGAAGGTGATAGTCTTCCCCGTTAAATTCCTTAACAAAGATTTGCATGCCACCTACAGATGAAGCACCAAATAAAGGGTTGATTCCTTTGAATGTTGTAACTGCAAGGGTCCTTCCATCTTCAAGTTGTTTCCAACAAAGATCAATCTCTATCGGTCTAGAGGAATTCCTCCTTATCTTGATTTTCGCCTTACATTGTCAATAGTATCCGATCTTTCAACTTCAAGGATGATGGTCTTACTGCAAGAGTTCACAAAGATCTATATACCACCAATGAAGGCAGAGAACAAGGTGAAGGGTGGATTCTTTATGAATGTTGTAATCAAGTATAAGAGTCCTTCCATCCTCAAGTTGATTAGAGAAAATCAATCTGGTCTGGAGGAATGCGCTCCTTGTCCTAGATCTTGGCCTTTACATTGTCAATGGTGTCTAAGCTCTCAACCTCAGGGTCATGGTCTTACCAAGGAGTTTTAACAAAGATCCGCATGCCACCAGATGGAGGACAAGATGGAGGGTTGACTCCTTTTGAATGTTGTAATCTACAAGAGTTCGATCATCTTCAAGCCGCTTTCTAGCAAAGATCAGCCTCTCTAGTCAGAGGAATTCCTTCTTTATCTTAAATATTTGCCTTGACATTATTAATGATGTCGAGCTCTCAACCTCGAGAGTAATGGTCTTACTGCAAGTGTCTTTATAAAGATCTCAGATTCGAAAGGAAGAGACAAAACTATTAGTACCAATTGTAAACCGAATTTCAATATTTAATTGGACCAAGCAAATGCATATGAAAATTAATGACATTAAATAATGATGCCTAAGAGATACTTTAAAAATTTATGAGGACTTAACATATATTTCAACAGGCCAAGAGATACCAAAAAATGAGTATTCATGTGATGTAATTCAAACAAATACTTGAAGCAATCTTAAATGAATTCTGAATACTGAATTTGCATTTGAAATACATAAATTATATGTTAGCACCACAATGTAGGAATGTGATATTGAAAACCACTTGAGCAAAACTTGTCTACTGCAATAGAGATCTGAAATAATATTTGACAATAATAAAAAAGTAAATATACATGAATTGATTAATAAACAACACATTTCACCTTCAATGATTTACCATCAATCTACTCCAGTTATATTAGAGAATTGAAACATGGATTTAATGAACCTCAATAAACTCAAACTTCTATCAACGCGACTATTCAATCAAACTTAGGTCATCATAAAATTAATAATTATGCATCGCTAATGGAAGAACTGCGTCCTACGCATCCCACAATAACTAAAAAGAAAAAAAATCAATCCAATTGCAAAAGCAATAAAAGGAAGAAGACAACAGAACCCTAGCCCCATAAATTCATAACTTTCCACATGCAAAATCTAGAATTTACACATAAATTAATCAAAGAAGATTGTCCATTGCATAAATTCACCAAATTTTGATAAATGGAACATACAAGAATATAGAGGAGAAGATGGGGTTACTCTTGAGAGGAAGAGAAACGTTGTTACTTTTGCAAAAGTGGAAGGATTTTTTTTTTGTTTGTTTTGGGAGTGAAACAAAAAGGGAGGAGGAGATTATATGGGGAATATCAGTTAAATAGCATGAAGGAAATGGTTAAAGCCAGCTAATTAGTTTTCTCTATGGGTTAGGTATGGGATAGAATATTAGACTTCATTATTTCTTTAGGCAATCTTTCTATCGAATGTTCCTAAAGGACTAGGATTACGTTAACCTCGGACACGTGCATATCGGCGACGTAAGCAATCATTTTGTAGTACTCTTTTTAAGCTGATGCAACAGCCTGTGTAATGTATAGTTTTACAAAATAATATTAATAGAATTAATAATTATAATATTAAATACATAATAATATATAAAATATGAATAACAATGAATTAAAAGTGGTTGTCCATTTAATCTTATACACCGCATAAATTGAATCACTTGTATATATATGCAACTTCATTTTTTGCCTTTAGGGATATATATATTTGTGACTATAAATAGAACTCTTTAACTCCTGGAAGACACACTTGAAATAAGAGAACTTCTTTTTCTACATCTCTTGTCATATATCTTATTTTATATTATTTCATTTGCTATCAATTTACAATACTTATTAGCACGAGTCTCTAACCAATCGAACTCCTGTTTCAACTAGGATTATCTTCTTCCCAAGTTATTCAATTTCCTTTTTGATCCAGGAACACATCCTATATTTATAACATCTTAGTAGGATACATGACTTGCTTTATGTATTATTGTGATACTTAACTTGGTATGATAATGTAACACCATATAATTTAATCGATAGACTCATGCTTTTGAGCCATGGCTAAGAGAGTGCTTAATACGACAAGAAGGATATGTTATGAGGTATTTGAATTATTCAATGGTCATACTTTAATATTTGAAGTCGAGAAAATTGTACAAAAATAAAAATCCACTAAAGTTATCGCAAATACTTTCGAAATTATCTAAAATTTGGGTCATACAACTCGGAGCTTTTCTCCTAATTTATAAAGAGTAATGTAATGACCCATATGTCATTACAAAGGAACTCAATTAGATCACTCAAACGGGCTAAACCTTCATGGATAGAAGAAGTGTTGTGGAGTGAGTTAGTGAAAGTTGGTTGTTTTTAGGGAGCTACTAGTTATGGGGGACCGCCGTAGCAGTAGTCTTTTCACCGTAGCGAGACCGTGGTAATCACGTGTTTCACCTTAATGGATCGGGAAAATAACCGCCGATTAGCAAGTTCACACAAGGTAAACAAGCACAATGAGACTGCAGTGTATTTAGGACTTTGGGGTTATACCCCATTATTTTCAAAACTCGATATTCCAAGAATCAAGACGATTTTCCCCCCAAAGTAGGCAAAATTTCCTTAAAGGTAAGAATCTCGACTCTTGCTACCATTGCATTTGATTACATAAACACCTAAGAATCAAGGGAAACCTTTAATGGTGAATTTCTAGTTCAGAAACCCTATAGAACCAGGGTTGGATCATAGGGAACTAATGGGGGGTTTAATTATGAGATTAAAAGGGGTAATGATCATTCCCCAAGGTGTAGTTGTTAAAGAATGTGGTTCATGTGAAAATTCGAGTCCTAGGAACGGGTGTAATTGGGGCTTTACTCTTAAAATTGCCTTAAAGGGGTGGGTTTGAAATCATAAGATTATTGTGTAGGAGAAAAGGGTACTAATTGTGTTAGGGCCTTTTACACGTTCGGAAGCATTGAGGAAGGGAAAGACTGAGCAGAAAGTAATTACTATTCCACCCTCCCATCGAGGTAGGTCAGTGGTCTAGAGGAGTTAGACTTTATATAACACCTATATGTATGTGTAACGATAATGTGTTGATTTGGTCTGTGCATATTAGTTGTGGTGATGATTGCTTGTTAAAATTCAATTGTTGAAATAAGTTTGTTATGATGTTTCCACTGAATCTATGTGGAATTGTGTTGAACTATTAAGTGTGTTCTTTTGCATTGTTTGGCTGATGTGAATGATGAATTGTTCAAATTTCTGCCAGGAGGTAGATTGTGATCTCGAATGTCAATAACAAACTCATGATGATGTAAAATACCGGTGAGAATGATGAGGGATAATAACAATACCCCGAGATGAGAGGCTCATGCCCAAGGGGAGCATCCAAGCAGCAATAGTTACCGAGTGACTCATGTCTCGAGGAGCATCCCATGAACATACAAGCGGGAGAGGGTACCATGCCGATACAACATGGATTTCTAGAGTCCCCTGTAGAGGCCATGTCCGAAAGTACAAAAATAAGATCCTCTAGCATGCGTGACATTGATGTCTAGTGATGAAACGTTTATGGGTGATATGACTGAGGTGTGCCCGACATGTCACTATTTGTTCTCTTTTAGGATGTAGTTATAAAATAATGTTAAAAACTCAATGAGTAAGGGATATGTGGCTAACCGAACTTGTGGTGATCATGTGTTTGTTACTCCAACGTGAAGACGTGAAAAGTCTTGATGTTTGATATGCTTAAATGAATACTAGTAATTGAGTTGTGCTGCCTTTGTTATGATTTTCTCTATTTCATATGTGGAAATGTAATAGTTTTTATATCGATGTCAACAACATACATTTATAGCTGAATTAATATGACGATGTGTGAATTGTAATGAATTGATGAAATAATGAGGTGCAGCTAAGTCGAGCCATTGCCTGTGGCATTACCGTAGCGGGACTTAATCCGCTATAGAGAGACTCGCGACAACTGCCGTGTGACTACACAAAGAAAAGGCCCACCCGCTGAGCGCCGCTATCACCGTGCGTAGTTAAAGTTATTGAAATGTGTACTATATATATAGGGTGTTTTCTACATCGTTTCATGTTGTCGTTGCATTCTATATGTTATTACATAAGGTCGGCCAATGTTTCCTACCACTACTGTGTTTTATGTTGATGCTACTCCTATACTTCTTTTTGAGTGGAGAATCAAGACCGAAAGTTCATCACGACCTCACTTTTAGAGCATAGGAATATCAAACGTGAGTGGTGTGAAATGTGCTAGTTTCATTTCTTTGAAGATATCTCTTTAGACATCTTCGCTTTTATTTTTTAGTTGTAAATCATTCTTGTAATTTGTGTTATATTCAAGTACAATGACAATCAAATTTTGGAAATAATTGTAGGGAGTTGGTTGTTTTTTTCCATTGATTTATCCAAGTTTAGTTAGATTTTATTGTTTCGCTAATTTAAAGGTTATTATTTTCTTTCTAAACGATTGGTTTGGGAAAATCATTGGGGAATACTGGTTCACCCATTGGGGTTAGTGTGGGTGCTAATCACGTCCATTTGGGTTGTGAAAGAAGCCGTACGAGCCCTAGGTTCATCGATCTCTACGCACTAAGTGACGTGGGTCAAGTGGAGTTCACAAATTTGAGTGTAGTCAGTCCGTAACTTATCTTTGGAGAGGTCAGAGGACTTTAGAAAACTCCCTTCTTGTTTCCTTTTGTATGATTACTTAATTCCAATTGGTATCTGTTGATCCAAGTTGGTATCTAACAACTCTTCTTATTTCTCTCATAGATGGTGAGAAGACGAACAAGCAAAAATAGAGAAGCAGCACCCGAGCCAAGGAAGATCAACCGTAGTTCACTACAGAGGTCGCGGCCAAGGCCTCGTCACTACCGTAGGAAGGGATCGTGCTCCTTCTCTAGTACGAGAGAGGTCAGCATCTTCTGTACCACCGATGCCCAAGAGAGGGTAGCTATTGAGGTGGGAGGTTCTGGACTATGGAGAGGATGTAACACAAGCCTTTTGCAACTCTCCGAGGTTCTAGCTCAGGTCCTAACTTTGCGTGGCCTGAGGGTAATGGGCAATATTAGCGACTTGTAGGACAATGTGGGATACGCCCATGCAGCTGCTGCAAACTCGCACATGATATGCCGAGGCAAAGAAGTTCCCCGAGGCCGGTGGCTGGGCTGGCAATGACAAGGGAGGAGTATGACTTATTTTGGAGGTCTACTCAAGATAAAGCCTCCCACTTTTTATGGTACTAAGGTGGAGGACACCAAGAGTTTATCATTGATTGTCATGAGAGGGTCCAAAATAGGAGCGTGGAGAAGTATGGAGTGGAGTTTGTCACCTTCCAGCTTGATACGTGATGCTAAGCTCTGTGCGGAGGGCTTATGGAAAAAGAGCAGATGCCCTAATGACTTCGCACTTCATCTCCTTACATCATTTTTTGAGAAAAGATGGCCTGTACTGAGGATAGAGAGAAGAGTTCACCATCGATCGTGGAAGTTTCACAAAGCCATGATATCTGTTTTATTTCCTCGCTCATGTTACAGCTCCTTACGCTCAATGGTAAGAGAGGAATGACATGGTTAAAGGCCTATGGTCCATGCCAGCCCTGATTGTCTTCTTCTAAAATTTCATGAGTGAAAGGTATGTGGAAAATACAGAGGTGAACAGGAAGGTGTGTAAGAATCTGTAAGAAGGATAAGGTGGTTCCCACATTAACACTTTTTTCAGACTCTGGCATTTACTAAAGTTTCTTCCTCGGACTTCCTACTTAGTCGCAATGCAACGCCGAGTTCGTTGTGAACCGCTCGGCGGCCACTAGGTGTAGTTGGGGGTACTCACTATTCGCTCGTAATTTCGAGCCGACCTATTCTTTCCCCCTGCTCGCCCGCAGGCAAGTGATTGAGAAGGTATGCCACGTGTCGGGAATATGATCACAACCGCATGGTGTCCTTGGTTTTTCAAGGGAAGACAAACCATTCCGCACCTAGCTCGAGTCTGACTCCCTACGGAGAGGAGGGAATGCCTTCAATGATCGCCTGCCAGGAGGGCCGCCGCCTGGTTAGGGGCGACACAACCGGGTGAGGAGGTACCGATTGAAAGGGGTGGCATTTAGTTTGATAGAGGGGTTGTATGTACCAACCTGGGAAGTTCTCGGTGGTTAGGCTCACTTCTATGCACTCGGTAGGCCCGAGGCGCAGGCTTCATGCTATTATCATAGGTATGATCTGTGTCTTACAAATGGCTATGGTTTTGTTTGATCCGCATCATACTTTTTATTACGTGTCTCCGCTTATTTTTCCTTGGAATTGGATCTTTCTTTTTGATATACTTGATACCCTATTCATGTGTCTACTCTTGTTGGGGTTTCTATAGTAGATAGGGTATGTATGATTGAAAATTGTTAATTTATGCGCTTGATACTTTGGTAGACTTAGTGATCTTGGATATGATTTTTATGTACTCTGGGAATGAGATGGTTATCTCCTTACCATGCTATTCTAGATTGCTATGCTAAGACCATCACCATATTAGGTCCCGAGTCATCCAAACCTTGAGTGGAAAGGAAATTGTAACCTTGCTCCTAAGAAAATTATTTCCTATATTTGTGTTCAAATCTATAGAGCGGAATTCATCATATCTAGCCTATATTTAGGGATACTACTTCCAAGGTTCCTTCCATGAGTCGGTCCCTGTAGTTTGTGAATTCTTAGAGGTACTCCTAGATTTACCTGCATGCCGCGAACTATGATATTAATTTCGCATAGATTTAGGAGCCTGGAATCGACCTATTTTCATTTTATCGATAATGGCACCAAACTCGAAAGTTGAGAGAACTCAAGGACCCGCTTGTAGGAACCGCTTAATAAGGGGTTTATCATACCAGAGTGTCTCTCTATGGGGTGCCCTGGGGCTCTTGTTTGTGAAAAAGAAAGACGATAGTATGCATGTGTATTGATTACCGCGCTAAATAAGGGGTAACCATCTAGAATAAATACCCTCACCCTCAAATAGATGACTGTTCGACCGGGCCATAGTGAGCCATGTGTTCTCTAAGTTGACCCGAGGTCGGGTTATCATCACAGATTCGTGGCCAAGATATTCCTAAGACAAACCACTGTGCATGGACATTATGAATTCCTAGTGATGTCCTTTGGACTCACAAAATGCTCCAACAACATTCATGATCTTGATGAATGGTATCTTCAATCCCTATCTAGATTCATTCGTAATTATTCTCTATTGATGATATCTTGATGTACTCTAAGACCAAACAGAGCATGAAAACCATCTCGAGAGTTGTGTTGCGGTTGCTGGAAGGAGAATCAATCAGATGCCAAATTCACCAAGTGTGAGTTTTGGTTGGAGTCGGTGTATTTTCTGGGACATGTAGTCTCTAAAGAGGGTATTAAAGTGATCCACAAAAGGTGGAGGAAATTAGGAGCTAGGCTAGGCCTACTACCGTGATGGAGATTCAGTTTCATAGGGTTGGCCAGTTATTACCGTAGGTTTGTGAAGGGGTTTGCATCTATTGCCTCAATATTGACAAGATTGACTCAAAATGATGTACTCTTTCGTAGGTCTCGAGGAATTTGAAGAGAGTTTCAAATGCTCAAGACCCGCTAATCGAACACTTATCTTGGTTATACCCTAAGGGAAGGCAAAGATTTTGTTGTTTATTGTGATGCCTCATGGTCTGGGTTGTGTGCGTATTGGATGCGGTGAAGGGCAATTCATTTATTAGGCCTCGAGATAGCCATGCATGAGAAGAATTACCCCACGCATAATCTGAAAACTAGTCGCGATGGTGTTCTCATTGAAAATTTGGAGGCATACCTGTACAGGGCCCATTGCGAGGTATTCACATATCATCATAGCTTGCAATATATGTTCCCGTAAAGACCTCAACCTTAGAAAGAGGAGATGGATAGAGATGTCGAAAGGATTATGATATGACAATTTTATATAACCCAAGGAAGGAAAATATGGTAACAAACATGCGTTGAGCCGAAAAGCAGTAAGTATGGGTAGTCTAGCTTGCTTATAGTTACTTATAGCGTACCAATGGTTAGAGGGCATAGACATCGACAAATATCTTGTTGAGACTTTCATTGACAAAAATAGGTAGGGTACTATCTAGTATGGAGGCTAAGTCATCACTATTGGAGGAGATAAAGGCTAGGAAAGTTTGAGGATGAGAATTGGGTAAGATTCGAGACAAGGTTCCGTGAGGAGAAGCTAAGGAAGCAAAGCAGTTAGATAGCGATGTATCCTAAGAATAAAGTGACGTGTGTGTATTCTCGAGTTGGTGGGCTAATTAAAACCCTTCTAGTAGAAGCTCACAACCTCAGGTACTCCATTCACCGAGACTACAAATGTACCATGATTCGAAACATCATTATTGGTGGGGCAAGATAAAGAGGAACATTGTAGATCATGTTGCTCAAAGGTTTGAAATGCTAACAAGTGAAGTATGAGCACTAGAAGCCCGGGAGTACTTTAGAAGATGCTCCATCCTGTGAGTGGAAATGGGACAGAGCAGTACGACCCCCGTGGTGGGTCTTCCAAAGACATTGTGGAAGTTTGACTCAATTTGGGCCATTGTCTATGACCGGCTCCGCCCGCTCTTAATTTCTTCTCGCCTCAAGTAACATACAATGCCGAGATGTTGGCCAAGATGTATGTGAAAAATTTATTCGGCTTGCATGGGTGCTGGTTTCACCAGGCCGGCCAGGGCACTCAATTCACCTCCTATTTTTAGAGGAATTTATGTGCAAAGTTAGCACAAGGTTGATTTGAGTACAACCTTCCATCCTCAATAGATGGGAAAGTAAGAATAGGCCATCCAGATATTAGAGGACATGCTCCTGTGCTTGTGTATTGATTTTGGAGGCCATTGGGATAAATACTTACCCTTGTGGAGTTTTCATACAATAGCTATCATTCGAGCATTGACATGGTTCCATTTGAAGCTTTGAATGAGAGGAAATGCAGTCTTCAATAGGGTGGTTTGATGCATTTGAGAGTAGAGACCTTGGGGAAACGACGGTCGAGGGAATCCTTGGAAAAAGTTTGGGTAATCCAAGAACGCCTGGTAGCTCTCAGAGCTGACGGAAATAGTATGTAGACAAAATAAAAGTAAGAGATATGGAGTTCATGAAGGGAGAAAAAGTCTTGTTCAAGGTATCCCCCATGAAAGGGGTAATGCGATTCAATAAGCGGGGCAAGCTTAGCCCGAGATATATTGGGCCGTTTAAAATCCTCCAATGTGGGTGACGTAGCTTATGAGATGGACCCTTACCGCTAAGGTTGTCGTGTGTGGGTGGTATCCAACATTCCATGTTTCTATGTTGAAGAAATACCATGGGATGGATCACACATCATCAAATGGGACTCCGTGTCAGTTAGATGGAGAACTTGTTTGATGAGGAAGAGCTAGTGGCGATATTGGATAGGAGGTTCGGTAAGTTGATATCAAAAAGAGATTGCAATGACAAAGGTCTAGTGGAAGAATCGTCCTACAGAGGAAGCCACTTAGGAGACCGAGGTCGACATGTGTGAATCAAATATCCTTAATTGTTTGTGGAATCTAGTACGTTCTTTCTTTGTTTTTGTAGACTATTCAAGGATGAGCAAGATTTAAATTGGTATTTGATGTAACGACCTACAAGTCATTACAAAGGGACACTAAATTAGAGCACTCAAATGTATTAGACCATAGATAGAAGAAGTGTTTGGAGTGAGCTAGTGGAAGTTGGTTGTTTTTGGGGACATATAGGTTATGGTCGATCATTGCAGTTGTAAGACCGTGGTAACTACTTTGAGTTCCACCATAACGGATTGAGAAAATAACCATCGGACTGCGGTAGTCGTGTCCCGATCGCTATATGTGGTCCGGTGCGCGAAAATGATCGCCGACCGATGAAGGGAATCGTAGCCGGTTTAAGTGAAATTTAGGTTATAACCCATTATTTCCAAAACTTGGTATTCCAAGAATTGAAGGCGATTTTCCCCCAAAAGTAGGAAAATTTCTCTAAAGATAAGAATCTTCACTTGCTACCATTGCATCTGAGTCACGTAAACACCTAAGAATCAAGGGGAAACCTTTAATGGTCAATTTCTAGCCTAAAAACCCTAGATTGATAGAACTAGGATTGGACTACATGGAACTAATGTCGCTTGATTTACGAAAGTGTAAAGGGTGATAATAATCATTCTCCAAGGTATAGTTGTTAAAGAACATGGTTCATGTGGAAATTAATACCTAAGGATGGGTGTAATTGGGACTTTACTCTTAAAATTTCCTTCAATGTGTGGGTTTGAATTCCCAAGTTCATTGTGTGGGAGAAAGGGGTACTAAATTGTGTTATATTTTTTGTGTGAGACCTTGCACGCTCAAGCATTAAGGAAGGGCAAGGCCTCGAGCGTGGAGGTTCCTGACCTCGCAGCATCAAGGTAGGTTATGGTTTGGAGAAGTTAGACTTTATATAATGACATGTATGTATGCGTAACAATAATGTGTTGATTTGGTCTATGGATATTAGTTGTAGTGATGATTTCTTGTTAAAATTCAATTGTTGAAATAAGCTCATATGATGTTGCCACCGAATCTATGTGGAATTTTGTTGAACTGTTAAGTTTGTTCTTTTGCATTGTCATTGATGTGAATGATGAATTGTTCAACTTTTCAAGTGAGGGAGGTAGATTGTGATCTCCTGAATGTCATAAAAATGAACTCACTAATAATGTAAATACCGTGAGAATGATGTGAGGGAGGCAAGAATACCCCGAGATGAGAGGCTCATTCCGATGTGGAGCATTCGGCGAGTAATAATGATTGAGTGGCTCGTATACGTGGGAGCATCCGAATGAGCATATGAGTGGGAGCTGGTACCACACTCGGTATAGTATATAGATTTCTAGAGTCCCTTGTAGGTCATAACTGGAAGGGAATAAATAAGACCCTAGCATATGTTATGTTGATGTTTAGCAACAGAGATTTTATGGTGATATGAAGGAGGCATGTGCCCGGCATGTCACCCTTTATTCTATTTGTGATGTAGTTATAAAATAATGCTAAAAATTTAGAATGAGTAAGTGCTATGTGGCTGAACTAAACTTGTGGTCATGTGGTTGTTACCTGGACGTGAAGACATGGAAAAGTCTTGATGTTTGATATAGTTAAATGAATACTAGTAATTGAGTTGTTCTTCCTTGTTACGATTTTCTCTATGTCGCATGTGGATATGTAATAGTTCATGTATCGATATCAATAACATACATTTATATCCGAATAAATATGATAATGTGTGAATTGTAATGAATTGATGAAAATGATGAGGTAACTAAGTCGGCTACTTCCCTGTGGAAGTACTACCGCAGCAAGACTTATTGCGTTTACGCTGGGACTGGCGACAATGGCCAGTGACCGACAATAATGGCCCACCTAGTGAGCAGCGCCTATCTCCGTGCAGCTAAAGCTCCTGAAATGTGTACTATGTATATATAAGGTCTTTTATGGACTGTCGTTATCATTGACATTCTTATATATTAATATGTAAGGTCAACCGATGATGCCTATCGCACTGTGTTTTATACCGATGCTACTCCCGTATTTCTTTTGGAGTGCACCGATCCCGAAAGTCTATCATGACCTCACCTTCAGAGCACAGACGAAATATTGAAAGGTGAGTGGCGCAACACATCGTAGATTCTCCTTCAAAGATGCCCTCTTTTGTACATTTGTAGTTTTATTTCTTTTAGTTGTAAACTATTCTGTGAATTTTGTTAGACGTATGAAGTGCAATGATAATCGAATTCTGGGAATAATTGTAGGAGTTGGTTTTTCCTTTATGTTGATTTATCAAGTGTAGTTAGATTTCCATCAAGCTTCACTTAATCTCAAGGTTATTATTTTCTTTCAATGATTACTATTTTGAGAAAATTTTTAGGAATCGCTCGGTTCACCATCGGGGTAGTGTGAGTGCTAATCATGGGCATTTGGGTTGTGACAAAGTTGGCATTAGGAGCCCCGTCTGGGTTCGATTTAATTGCACTAAGACTCGGCCTAGTGTAGTCTCAAGGATCAAGGTGGAGATGTCCGTAGCTTGGTATTTAAGAGGTTGCAAAGGATGATGAGAATCATAAAGTGGGTTTAAGTTGGATTGGGTTATTATACCCCATTATTTCCAAAACTCAGATTCCAAGAACCGAAGGCGATTTTCCCCCAAATCGTGAATTTCCCTCTAAAGGTAAGAATATTGACTTTCTACCATCGTACTCGATTACATAAACACCTAAGAATCAAGGAAAACCTTAATGGTGAATTCTTAGCCCAAAACCCTAGATTGATAGAACTAGGGATGAATCAAAGGGAACCACGGGGGTTTGATTATGAGTTTATAGGGAGTAATGATCATTCCCCATGGTGTAGTTAAAGAACAGCGGTTCATATGGAAACTTCAGACTTAAGAATGGGTTTAATCGGGATTTACTCATAAAATTTGCCTTTTAAAATGTGGGTTTGAATTCCCAAGATCATTGTGGGGAGAAAGGGGCACTAAATTGTGTTATATTTTGTGTTAGACCTTGACTGCTCGTGGCATTGAGGAAGGGAAAGGCTCGAGCAGAAATTCTATTCCTGACCCTCCCGCATCGAGGTAGGTTATGGCTTGGGAGTTAGACTTATATAATGACATGTATGTATAATAATGTTTTGATTTGGTCTATGGATATTAGTGTGGGTGATGATTGCTTGTTAAGATTTAGTTGCCGAAATAAGTTTGTTATGATGTTGCCACCGAATCTATGTGGAATTAAAGTTGAACTTTTAAGTGTTCTTTTGCATTGTCATTGATGTGAATAATGAATTTTTCAACTTTTCAAGTGAGAAATGTAGATTGTGATCTCCTGAATGTCATAATAACAAACTTAATGATGATGTAAATACCGTGAGAATGACGAGGAGAATAAGAATATCCTCGGAGATGAGAAGCTTGTTCCTGCTGAGAGCATCCAGTGAACAATAGGTGATTGAGCGTCTCGTGTCCACGGGGAGCACTTGACACGGCATATGAGGAAGCTCTGGCATCATGGTCAAAGACAATACATGATTTTCTAGAGTCTCCTATAGGCCATGACCGGGAAGGGCGTAAATAAGACCCTCTAGCATATGTGTACGTTGATGTTTAGTGACGAATAGTTTATGGTGATATGACAAAGGCGTGCGCTCGACATGTCACCATTTATTCTATTTTGTGATATAGTTATAAAAATTATAAAAACTCGAATGAGTAAGTGCTATGTGGTTGGAACTGAACTTGTGGTCATGTGGTCAGCACCCGAACGTGAGGACGTGGAAAAGTCTTGATGTTTGATATAGTTAAATGAATACTAGTAATTGAGTTGTGCTACCTTGTTATGATTTGCTCTATGTCATGTTGATATGCAATAGTTTTTGTATTGATGTCAATAAATATTAAGCATTTATATCTCGAATAAATATGATGATATGTGAACTACATTGAATTGATGAAATAATAAGGTACAACTAAGTTGAGCTACCGCCGAGGCGCATCGCCGCAACGGACTTAATCCGCTATGGCGGGATCGTGGCAAGGTCAGCACTGGCCGCAGCCGAAGGTCCTAACCAAGAGCGTGCTAGATGTCACCTGCAAAGAGCTCAGTTCCTAAAATGTGTACATATATATATATATATATACATACATACACACACACACACACACCACACACATATATATAGGGTGTTTTCTCGGATCAAGTTTCATGTTGTCGTTCGCATTCTTATATATTATCATGTAAGGCCTGGCCAATGATGTCATCAAGACGTGTTTTATATTGATGCTACCCCGATTCGTGTTACTAACTCTTGTAAGCTTCTAAAGTTTAGATCTGGCAATAAACATATAAGTCTCTGGCTAACTTCAATAACTGAGAACCGAGACAGTTTCTATGGTTTACAATGTAAATCACACTTAACTTTCACCCCTCCTTTTCGCAAGGGTCCCGCAGCGGTAATCTATATTTCCTAGCACAACCGTAACTGTGATTGTAACTCTATTGCGCTAATAACATATATGTTATCTCGTGCATATATATATCAATAACTACGTACAATACATATCAATTCTCGTAGTGATACGTAATCTCTCGACATACTTTGCTAAATTTCATACCGTACATGATCTACCGTCCTACGAGTCTAATGATACCTCCACCTGCCCTCTCTTATCATCTCATTGGATTTTTATCCCATTCTCGAAGTAACAAACATATACACTTTAGTTATGGTCTCGTTGTTTGAAATTTCTCGCCACTTTTACAACATGGGGTTAATATCCTAACCTTGTGGCCTTACTTTGAATTATATTGAGAGCCCACGACTATCTATCGGGTTCTATCTCCTGTGCCGCACTAGATTAGAGTCTCGTGGCTCTGCAGTTTCTTAACTTCTCCGTAGGCTGACATACTACGCGCATTCTGTGACCGCAATCTTGCTGTCTTTTAACTATTAGCCCGAGGCTTAGTCCTTCATACACGATATTCTATCAATTTGGGGTGATTCTAATTTCACAAAATCCGGGTATTCCCGCTTCTTCCCTTATCTTGCTTAAGCCGAACTCGGGGTTCGCGTACCCGCTTCATTGTTAATAAGGTTAATGGTCAAGCCTCAACTTATTCTTCTCGACTCCTGCACTGCACTCCATCTGATTCACAAGACCTCCCTATCTTTCGGCATCACAACCGAAACCATAACTATTATCTCGCAGGTGTGTCTTGCTGTTGTTAGCGTATTATGGCGGAATTGACCTTTTTCTGACTCGAACTTGACTATTACTAGGCATTCATCACTGACAGGTCTTTTACACCTGCTTCGAGTAAGCTAGCAGTCTTATTTTCTCTTCTGGCTTGTTACCATGAGGGTCTGCACTACTTACGTAATCATAGAGGCTCTTTACGCTCTCTAACACTTACTGGAATTAATCAATCCATCTTTACTTACTGCTTATTTTGGGCAACCTCACCTTAATTCTTATGCCTTTTACTATACTGGAATCAAAATTAAGAGGTAGGAATAGCCTCTTTCTTACTGTAACAAAACAGAAATATGAAACTGTACTACATCTAAAAGGATGGATATGGGAATTCTGCATTTCCCTCTTTTTCTCACACTTATCTGATAGTATGATATTGCCTATTATCTTAATCAGATCTTATATATCTAACAAATAAATACGATTAGAATAATGATTCTAGTGTTAATATGAAGTAATTTGACCATAGGATGGTAAAGAACTCATTTTGGGTGTATGGGTATGAGTCTAGGCTAAAATTGCTCTTCACTCTTCCAAAACAAAATAAAAATTAAAATTTCTGAAATCTAGTGTTAATATATTTTACTATCAAATTCTACACGCGAACACCAAATACGATCCACATGTGGCAACATGTTGTCACTTGTTGGCCCGTATGTCACCTCCCAAACAAAATGAAATTTGAAAAATCATTGAGTCTATGTACGGTTGGCATAAAGTACACATAACCAACATGTGACCCGCATGTTAGTCTATATGTCAACCCCTGTAGGCTTCCAAAAACACTTCTCTGGATCTTCCACATACAGTCAACATGTGGAACATATGTCCCATATAAGTCATTATGTTGACTCTGCATGTCAATAATTGAAGATCCCAAAATCCCAACTCACATGACTTTCACTTATGATGTCACATATGACTCGTATGTCGATTATACGACTGTATGTGGGTTTCATTAGTTGACTTTCAAATTTCTTGAAATTGTAAACTCACAGTACTTTAACATACAACTGACATGTAGACTGTATGTCCAACATGCAGTCTGAATGTTATTTTGTATCTCAACCCCTAAAAACTTTAAATTTTCTAAGTCTTAATACTTTCATATACGTTTGACATGCGGACCATATCATACAACCTGTGTGTGACTTTTGATGTCAACACTTGTAGTTTCAAAATTTTGACAATCCCAGACCTCATATACGATTGGACATGCGGTCTGCATGTCACTTATGTTGCCTATATGTCCACTATATATTAAAGTAATTATCACACTTAGGTTACTTTTTATTCCTTTCAACTCCAATTTTTTTGAACACTTAGCACATGCTTCGATATTTACTTTAACACATATTAACACATGGTTATCACGGTTTAGGTCAAAGCACACATAATTTGATGGTTCAAATCTAGCCCAAATTTATATAGTGTTACATTATCTCTCCATTTGTATTATTCATCCTCGAATGTGGATCATAGCCTAAAATCTGACTAACTTCCAAGATTTGAAAATATTTTGCCAGATTTTCTTTGTAAATTGAGCTATCCTAGTATTTAAGATTTTTCCAACAACCTAACAAGTAGTAATATGATCTTCACAGGGACTTCCAATATCAAAGTCCCGACACAAAATAAGGGATGTCCATACCTTTAGCCAACATGTGCCAAGCAGTGAAATAACCATGAGGTATAGACTTTAGAACAGACCAAAATTAAGGAATACATGAGGGAATCTCCTTTTCATGTACTCCTCAACCTTCCAAGTTTATTCGTGGATATTATGATTATGCCACTAGACTTTAACCGAAGCTACATATTTAGTTTTCAACCTTCTAACTTGACGATCTAGGATATGCACAAGTTCTTCTTCATAAGACAACCCCTCACTTATTTCATTTTCTTCATGAGACATGCTATGAGAAGGACCAGGCCTAAATAACTAAAGTGTCAAACGCTTGGTTTTACTTCAATAATGATGGAGATCTAGGGAAATGGAACTTTTTCGTTTTCATGTTGAATTTTCAAGACGTCATGTCACAAGAATGATTCTTCGTATGGTTGCTAGTCGCAAGTTACTATCCCATTCCTTGACACTATCCCTATCATTCAAGGACTATTTCATGAACCCTAATGCCTATATCACTTTTATAAGGCTTGCCTTAGGCGAATCCCACATTGATATAGGTGAATTCCACATCGGTTGGGGAGGAGAACGAAGAGTGCTCTATAAGTGCTTGGATACCTTTCCCTTGCAGATGCGTTTTAAAATTGTGAGGGGCGAAGGCTCCAAAGCGGACAATTTCTACAAGCGGTGGCCTAGGATGTTACAGTTGGTATTAGAGCCGATGTCTGGCAAGTGGTGGGGAAAACGCAATGGTAGGGCAAACCTCAGCGAGGACGCTGAGTCCCAAAGGGGGTGAGTGTAAGGTTTACCTTAGGTGAATTCCACATTAGGCGAATCCCACATTGGTTGGGGAGGAGAATGAAGAGTGCTTAGATGCCTTTCCCTTGAAGAGGCATTTTAAAACCATGAGGGGTGACGACTCCAGAGTGGACAATTTATGGAACCGGTGGAATAGGCTTTTACAGTTGTCATGCCCCGAGCTTACTCTCTAGACGGGACACGGTACTTGAAGTCACAAGTAACCCCAAGTCAACCCCTGGTCTGTCATACACTGACATTCTGAGTAAACATATAAATATAGCGGAAGCTCTAAAGTAAACTATAAAACATTTATGAAATTAGGCTGAATCATACATTTTAAAAAAACATCTGAACCAAACTATAAGTCTGAAAAGCTAAGTCTGTGTCTAAAAGCCACTATAACTGATGAGTTGCTGGGACAAGCCCCCAACTAACTCCAAATCTATAAAGAAGAAAATAGAACTGAAATAAATGATCTAAGTCCTTGAAAGATGAGGACTCACCAATAGTGCGACTGGAGTCTTTTGAGAGTGAGTGGCAAGCGAGACTGAGACTGAGATCCTGCAGTTGTATCATAAAATAATACATCATAAAAAAGTACTCATCAGTACTTTGAATGTACTGAGTAAGTGGAGAAACCATACACAAGAACTAAAAATGTTGAACTGAAAAAACATGCAATGACCAACTGAAATACTAAAATGAAATAACTGAAATAAACTGAGATGGTCTAAAAGACCCTGTCTGATAGTCAAAGACATGCCCTAAATATGAGATTCTAATATGATATGATCTGAGACTGAACTGAGCTGACTAGTGGGATAGTCTATAATCGACATATAACCACGTAAGCTAGACGTGAAGTCCGATGTATACACCCCATCGGTAGGACCCAATATACATTGCCAGGGTATAAAGGCATGAACTGGATGATCACAAATCTGGGGCCATGAGGTCAATAAAACTGTAACCTACGGTGGCAACGTAGTTCTGGAAACCTAGGTACGCATGAACCTGGTTCGCTTGGTGCTAAGTCCTACTCCCACTAGATAGTCCTAGACCGACTAATAAGATGATAGCTCAAAAATTAGGCCCAAGAATAGTCAGGAATACCTATCTAAAAGCACCCTGAGAGTCTTATAGGGTCAAATTCTATAACTGGGTTCTAAGACTTGTAAGAGTTGCTTATCCGGAAGCGTTTAACAATTTAAAGAACAAACTGAAATCTGGTATTGAGTCTAGTTCTGATAACTAAGAGGCACCACTAACACCTCTCGAAATTACTGCAGTCGAACTGGCTAGCTGACAAAATCTGAATAACATTGAGGATTCTAACATTCTGAATAAATGTCACGACCCAAGAGTACATTCGGATCGTATAAATAGG
This sequence comes from Datura stramonium, assembly GCA_018107945.1. NCBI lineage: Eukaryota > Viridiplantae > Streptophyta > Magnoliopsida > Solanales > Solanaceae > Datura > Datura stramonium. The sequence goes on along the minus strand of JACEIK010005175.1, from coordinate 2,097 downwards.
ACAAGGAACCCCGAGGGACCCCAAGTCAACCCATGGCGTAAGAAAATAACTAAACCATTCACATAAGGTGGAAGACTTAGCTTAATAATCATGCACAAGCTGAAAATCGAAACAAGAGGTATAGGAAACAACAACACAAGATCCAAACATAAAAGACTGAATACTACACATAGGTTTGAAATCCTCTAATCATAATAGGCAGTTTGAAGGGAAAAGACCCCAACTAACCCCAACATTCTAGAAATGAAAGGTGAATAAGGTCTGAACATGAACCCCTCGAATCATGAGGACTCACCACCTCGAATCTGTAAACAGGATCCTGAAAATGTGTGGGTTAGTACTTGAAAAGTACTGAGTATGTAAGGTGTACAAGACAATGCATTAAAAATATAAAAGTTATAGGAGTGGGGACATCATGATCATAAAAACTGAAATCATAAATATATCGTAACGCTCAAGATATTTTAGATATATTCATAAACCTGTCATAGTAATAACATGAGGGAAAATAGTTCATAAAACATAACTTGAGCCAAAAGAATATAATCATACATGCATTCTAAAAATGAGGAATAGTGGGAGATTTCTATAACCGACATACCCCATATGAGCACACATGGAGCCCGACCTGTAAACCTAGTAGGGAGGTCGTCCATACCTTGCCAAAGGTATGAACCATGATATGCGAGATATCACTCATGAAGACCCTGTAGGGCATAGGGAACAGACACTGAGGCGGTTCCAAACATAACCTACTGCGGCACGTAGTTTTGAGATTCAGGGCGTAACCTAGGCCCCACACCTACTCGGTGTTAAGTACTACTCCCAAAACATGCAACGTGCTGATAAAATTCATACATGACATGCATGGCTAGTTAAATCGCGATAATCATAACATGCTTGAAAATTCATAGTACTAGCCATGGAATTGGGCCCGTGGATTGGCCAAAATCATTGTTCATAAATCATAAGCAGCATGTGGGCATTTCCCAAAAATTTCCATAATACTCGAAATGATTAAATTTATAGGAAACATGATCATAATAACATGAGTAGTTGAAAACATTCTTGAAATTTAAAAGTTCGTGTCATGCTTGAGAAACCACCATAACCATGAATTTCACTAAAAACCCCATGATTTGGCACATGTGCTTTTAGGGATTTAAATCATCAAATATAGAATAAAATAAGTTGCAACAACCCAATAATTCAAACCCATGATTTTAGACATACTACAACATGCTCATACCGATTTTTGAGGGGACATGCACTTGGGTTATGACCCATCAAGAGTTAGTAACTTGAACATAGAATTAGGGAGAAATTGAGCATGGGTAGGAACTAAACTACCCGTTCAAAACCTCACATACCTGGAATTACTTGCTTCTTAACTCCCTTGAAAACCCTAGGTGGAAACTTGAAGAATTGAAGAAGAACCCTTGAATCTCCTCCTACTCCCTTCTCTTGTTCTTGCAAATGCCAAATGAGACTTAGCAAGAGTTTTTCCTCCTTAACACACCTTGTCTCGACCTCAAAATGATGTAGTTTAGGTCTTAGGAGCGTAGGAAATTACGAGAAGGCCCTTACTAATTCGCAGGAAATAAGTGTCGGGAGCTCCCAACGAGCGACCTGACGACTCGTTACCAGGGACAACGAGTCGTTGGGAAATTTCGTCGAGTCTATTGGAAATTTTCACCTGGACTCCCAACGGAGGACATGACGACTCATCACCCGAGGCAACGACTTGTTAGTAGCTTCCGTCAAGTACATTGCCTCATCCTTAATTAAATTCCCCCGGCTTTCTCACGACCAACTGATGAGCCCGCAAGTGTACGGGTCGTACAAGTAATATAGTGGCTCTTTTTAAGAACTGGAATGTCGAACCCACAGGGACAGGACTACGGGGTGAAACCTTTCCAAGTGTTAATTTACAACAACTACAATAATGAAGACAACAGTGTAAAGAAAAGTTTTTGTATTTTGGAAGCTATTTTTAAAACAAAGTAAAATATCTATACAGTTGAATCTGAACTATGAATGTGAGCATGCTGAGGCTACAAAGAACATGTAAAGAAACTAATTATCGATATACATGGT
>JACEIK010005174.1:100832-116480 GCA_018107945.1 Datura stramonium | reverse complement strand
ACTGCATTCATATATATGTCAATTAGAACTAAATACATTAATATTCTGAAAGAAAATATCACTTTTAATATATATATATATAGCCCAAACTTTGGCTTATGGAAAAACGATCGAAAACTCTCTATTTCTCGAAAGTCCAGAAGGAAGAAATACTCACTTTAGGGATAGGAGTATATTGACACTAATTTGGAGCAATTCCACTTACCTTAGCTTGGTAGCACGACGATTCGCCGACTGAATTTCACGAAACTAAATCCATAGGAATGCTCCTTACTGCTTAATACCTCGGTATCTGGAGTTAATTTGAGTTTGGACCGCGTTTGAAGGCGTAATCGGATGAATATTATCAAGGAACCTTCATTCTCTCTGTTTTCCCTCGGCTTCTCTGTTATTTTCTAGAAATATTTTGTTAAATGAAGAAAAAACCGATGTTTGGAGGCTTTTATACTTGGGGCTGCACCTCACCTCCGTGACATGCTGTGTATCGTGGAGCCTAGCCTCCTGGACACTCTAGCAATCGCGGAGGAGTTCTGCCAGCCTCCTCCTGCGATGGTTCAACGTGTCACTTATCTGGTCTTTCCCCGGGCCTTTTCCTAGCATGTATGGTATTCAAAAACTCTTAACCAACATGCGAATAGGCCATATACATGTCTTGAATTTACGGGGTGTAACAAATGAGTCGTCCAGTGACTCGTGGGGTGCACCATGAGTATTTAAGTGACTCATGGGGATGGGGGTGGACTCGGTTGGAATTTTGGGCTTGAAGTTGACCATGGGTGAGACAACGAGTTGTGGTCATCACCACGAGTCCTCAAGTAGGTCGTGGTCTGTGGTTAGTTGAAGGTTGAAGGTTTTTGGCAGTGTTGATGTGTCGTGATTTTACGGCACTTTCGACGCTTAAAACCAAGAAACTATGCACATTCTGGGTATGTTTGTGTTGAATGTTGCAGGAAAACAGGTCCAGAACAGGAAATGGGCAAAGTAAGGCATAAAAGGATTAAAATGGAGGCTGCTAGTCAAGTCATGAGTCGTTTTCACTGTGCAGGACTCGTTGTTGAGGTCATGGGATAAGATTGATTTAAGAAGCTGAGAACCAGTGCACTTCACGGGTTGAAGGCACGACTAGTTACAACTGGTAACGAGTCGTGAAGCCAGTTGTGAAGACTGGGAGGAGGATTCTTGAAGAAACATCCAGTGAAGGTAATGGAAGACATCACAAGTCGTTGGCTAGCTGCACGACTCGTTGTGATATCACTGGAGTGAATCATAGGGTGCACTGGATATTTGAAGAAGCAAGACCACGAGAGGCCTAATGACTCGTGCCCCGACACGACGAGTTGTTCGGTGAACCATTGACACAACTGGGCCTAATGTTGAGGACAACTACTTTTCACTGATCACGACTCGTTGGGAGACCCAAGGAGTCGTTACTTGGCCCGTTACCCCTGTCGACCTGGAATTCAAATTTAGTTAGGAGAAGATTTGTTTGGAACTATGAATACAATTTTTAGGTTTATTTTTCGGAGGCAATTATTTTTTCGAACTTTCACGTGAATTCTAGTGTTGTTAACAATCGTTCTTGGTTCAAGAAACAAATTCTATAATTTTGTTCTTGATTTAGGGAATTAATCAACATTAAAGTTTTGTTCATCAAGTTTGGAGTTATATTCAATTTACTAGGTTTTCTTCTACAAATTTGTGTAAGTTGCAATTATGATTTATCCAATATTTTGTGATTATGAATATTCAAACATGAGTAGTAAACCCATAACTAGGATTATGGGAACCATGATGAATTAACACACATAGGTGAAACACTTAGTGATTCCCGAACGGGGTTTAATGCATGTATTGTTTTTCCCTTCGTTTTAATTATTTCTTAACGGTTGCAAATGTTGGAACTTACTTTATTCTTACTTATCGGATCAAGGGGGAACTGAATGGGAAAAGGGATTAACAAAAAAGAGAGGCTGTCAACCCTCATCTAATAGTTTGAACTTGTCTGAGGATAGCTAATCCGATACTAAGGGTAAGGGTTAATTAAGCATACACCGATCAAGTTGCGTGGTGATAATCATCTAGATAGGGGACCAAACCTTTAGGTGAACCTAACTTACCTATATTGCATGTTAAACACCGGAATAGATCACTAGTGTAAAAGACTTATGGTTATGAAGTCTCGGGGAACACAATCCTAGTCAATTTGTTGATTGAATACAAACCAAATTTTACTTAAGCATTTAATAGTTTTTACTCTTATTTAGTATTTTATTTATTTTCCCCTATGAAATAAGTAATCCGATAGTAATAGCCCGTCACATTAACGCCTGTTCTTTCCATATTCTCTGTGGGATCGACCTCAACCTTCGTTGGGTTGTATATTTGAAATCGACCACTTTATATCTCAATTGAAAGGTGTAATTTGGGTGACATAAAGTGTGCCTAACGATTTGTCACCACGTGTCGTGGTGTCCCTCGTGGTGACCAATGGTGATGAAATTCCTCTGCAGGCAACGGGAAGCAGACCAAGAGTTGTGGTCTAGGGCACAAGTCGTCCATTCCCTCATTGGGACTGGCAGTATGTTTTTCCCTGCAAAATTATTAAGGGATTTTCTAAAATTCTTAACTTCCTAAGGCCTATACTACGTTGTTTTAGGCTCAAAATAGTGTGTTTTAAGAGGGGCAAGTTCATTCTAAGCCTATTCTCTTCCATGCATGCAAGTCTAGAAGCTCCTAAGGGTGATCAAGCCTAGATTTCTCAAGTTCTTCCCCAAATTTCCTTTGGGCAATCAAGGGAGTTGTGAAATCAGATTTACAGGTATGTAGGGTTATGAATGGGTGTATTCATCCACACCCATTCCCAATCCCCCTTCAATTCATGAAATTCTAATTGATGAATCTATGGGGTTTTAACCCAACAAATGAATTCTTTAAGTATCAACTATGGGTATGATCTAAGCATGTTTCTAATGTTGAATTATGATTCACGGGAAAATTTTATAATATTTTCAATTACAAATTATGTTTCCAAGTTTTGCAAATTATGATGCAGAACCATGAAAGTTCATGAATAGATGAGATTATGATGTATGTGTTCAAGCATGATGAGATGTATATGAAGAAAGTATGATTTCAAAGTACCCATGTCTATATCTATGTTTTTGAATGTATTAAGCTTATGTCAAGCATGTTTAAGTATTGGGCAAGCCCATATGATCAAGTATGTTTCCTGATTTATCTAAACTTCATGTATTAGCTTACCACATGGATTTTGGAGTCTAGACTCCCACTATTTCAACTTTTGGTATGGTTTGAGCCCAAGGCTCCTCATGTCATGATTTCAGATTTATGCATGTATGTTATGAGTCAGCTTCGTCACTAGACGATGGTTCATCTTCATTGAAAAATGATGAAGAGCATATGCATCTTTTTGGGAGTAGAGTGTAGCACCGAGTATGCTAAGGGTCAGTCAACCCTATGCCTCAGAACTACGTGCCAACGTAGGTTTGTTCAGATTATTGGGACCTCCCTTGTTAGCTTCCCCCGCCCCCAAGGGGCCTGCATCTTGATATCGATATTATGGTAGTATCCTTAACCGTAGCAAGGCTTTGGATAGATCTGCACACTTGAGTGTGATAGTCAGGACCATATAAGTTCTATCGTGGTAATGTCGGTTATATGACGAGTCTCCCATTATTCCAAATGATTTCAGTTATGCATGCTCATCAGTCATGATATTATGTTTTTAGAAGGTTTGACCCGATGTTCAGTTTTACTTATAATTATTAGTTTTCAGCTTTAGGTCATTCGATTTAGTTATAATATTCAGTTATGTTCATATCATGATTTCAAAAAATAGCATACAAATCCTACTCTCAGAATCTTATCTTGATTTTGTTTTCATGATATGCATAATTTATGATTTTACTTACTTAGCATCTTTACTTACCTTACATACTCGGTACATTCCACGTACTGACCGCATACTCTATGTTGTGTCGTTTCATGATACATACTCGAATATTCAAGCTCAGTCCCGTCATTAGCCAAATTTGCAGTATTAGCACTTTCCAGCCTGAGTTGGTGATTCCTCATCTTTTGAGGGACCTTCCTTTCAGTTATATTTAGTATTTTCAGTTTCAGACTATAGTGAGTTAGTTGGGAGCCTGTCCCATAAACTTGTTAGTAGTAGAGTCTTTTCAGACATAGTGTGTATTCAGTTTCAGCCTTATGTTATGTATTTAGATGTTACGATATTTTTAGACTTCTTCTTTATTATACATGTTAGACTTCCGCTTGATTATGTTGAGTTTAGATATTATGTTCATGCCATGGGTCGACTTGGAGCCTCTCGGGATTTCTTATCCAATTTCTTAATCCGGGCCTATGTTCGGGTCATGACAAACTTGGTATCAGAGCATTACGTTTAGAAGTGTCCTAGGGTGTCTGAAAGCTGCATTAAGTGGAGTCTTTTTCATGGGTGGGAAGCGTGCCACACTTATGACGAAGAGGCTACCAAACGTTTTAGGAAATGTTCCCTTCCTTCATGATCGATGTCATGCGATGAAATGTCTCTCTATCCTTCTAACTCGTGCAATACGCGTTTGTAGAATCATGCCTCCTCACTGCATCAACGGAAGAAGAAATGGAAATGGAAATGGCCATGAGGTTGGCAATGGAGATGAGCACCAACAGGCCCCACAAGCCCATGAGAATCATGTACCTGAGCAGGTGGCCCATGCAGAGTTTAGGGCTGCCATTCAGATGCTAGCTCAGGCTTTGACCGCACAGGTCAACCAACAGGAGGTAGTGCATGTCCCTTAGAATGAGAATGCGGCACCAACAAGAGTTAGAGATTTTCTGAGGATGAACCCTTCGGAGTTTCTTAGATCAAAGGTGGACGAGGATCCACATAAGTTTATTGATGAGGTTCTAAAGATCACCCACATCATGGGGTGATTGGAAAGGAGTGCGTTGATCTAGCCTCGTATCAGTTGAAAGGGGTTATGCACATTTGGTTTAAGCAATGGAAGGATAGTAGGGAAGTCAGAGCAGGGCCCATTGGTTGGGATGAGTTCCATACTACATTTCTGGATCGGTTCTTCCCTCGCGAGATAAGAAAGATTAAAGAAGCTGAGTTTGTGAACCTGAAGCAAGGAAATATGACAGTTCAGGAGTATGCCTTGGAGTTCACTCGTTTGTCCAAGTATGCACCTGAGATGGTGACAGATCAAAGAGCCCGAGTGAGTTGGTTCGTGCATGGGATAATAGACTACTTGGTCAAAGATTACCGATCACGGTGTTGCATCAGGACATTGACTTTCCCCGATAGATGTATACACCTAGTAGATGGAGGCAGTACAAGTGAGTGAGCGAGAGAGAGGCCAAGAGGGTCAGGACTGATAGCTTTGGATTCTCCCAGCAGAGACCTAGTGGGAACCGCCAGCAGTCCAACCAGAGATCTTCAGCCCCAGTGTTGTCGACTATGAGTGTGCCTTCTGTACCCAAGCGCGATAAGAGGGACGAGCATCAGGCTCTAGAGGTCAGGGTAGTAAACCCGCAGAGTCTAGTATTCCAGAGTGTGGAAGGTGGAGCCGCAGGTCAGTGTTTGGCAGGTTCAGGTGCTTGTTTCCGGTGTGGGAAGCCCGAACATATGCTGAGAGATTTCCCAGCAACCAGACAAGTCTATGATAGGGGTCGAGGCCAAACCTCCGTTCAGCAACTCCACCAGTACGCCCAACTCAGCAGGGGGCATCTACTAGTGCGGGTGGTGGTCAGCACCAAAACAGATTCTATGCCCTAGCATCTCGTTAAGAGTAGGAGGTCTCCCCAGATGTAGTCATGGGTATGTTACGAGTATTCCACCTTGATGTATATGCATTGTTAGATCCAGGGGCTACTTTATCTTTTGTGATGCCCTATGTTGCTAGTGGTTTCAGAGTGAGTCCCAAAATCTTATCAGAGCCCTTCTCACTCTCTACTCCAGTCGGTGATTCAGTTATAGCTCTATGGGTATTTAAAAATTTCCTTATTATAGTCCTTTATAAGATCACCTCAACAGATTTATTAGAGTTAGCCACGACCGATTTTGATGTTATCTTCAGCATTGATTGGCTACATTCATGTTATGCCTCAGTCAATTGTAGAACCCTTGCAGTAGAGTTCAGATTTCCGAGTGAGTTAGTCCTAGAGTGGAAAGATAGTTCAGTTGTTCCTGTAGGTCGTTTCATTTCCTACCTTAAGGCCAAAAAGATGATTTCTAAAGGTTGTGTGTACCATCTAGTTAGGTTTAAGGATGCTACATCTGAAACCCCGATTATCTAGTCAGTTCCTGTAGTGTGTGAGTATCCAGAGGTGTTTCCAAATGATTTACCAAGAATCCCTCTTGAGCGAGAGATCGATTTTGGTATTGACCTCCTTCCCAGTATGCAGCCTATATCTATTCCTCCTTACATACTAGCTCCAACTAAGCTAAAGGAGTTGAAGGAGCAGTTGAAGGACCTTCTAGACAAGGATTTCATCAGACCTAGCAAATCCCCATGGGTGCACCAGTTCTTTTTTGTCCAAAAGAAGGATAGTTCCCTTCGATTGGGTATTAATTATCGGCAATTGAATAAGGTCACAATCAAAAATAGGTATCCTATCCCCAGGATTGATGATTTGTTTGACCAGCTTCAGGGTGCCAAGTGCTTCTCAAAGATAGACCTCAGATCTGGATACCATCGGCTCAAGGTTTGGGAGAGTGACATATTGAAGACAACCTTCAAGACTTGGTATGGTCACTATGAGTTTGTAGTTATGTCTTTTGGACTAAAGAATGCTCCTGTATCTTTTATGGATTTGATGAATAGGGTGTTCAAGCCATACTTGGATATATCCGTGATTGAGTTCATAGATGACATCCTTATATACTCTCGGAGCGAGGAGGAGCATACAGCTCAGTTGAGGATGGTGCTACAGACTCTTAAGGAACACCAGTTGTATGATAAATTCAGTAAATGCAAGTTTTGGATGAACTCGGTGGCATTTTTGGGTCATATGGTGTCAAGTGAGGGCGTACATATGGACTCTCAAAAGATAGAAGCAGTGAGGAATTGGCCTAGACCAGTTAGTCCTTTGGATATCAAAAGTTTCATAGGTTTAGCTAGTTACTATCGAAGGTTTTGTTGAATGATTTTTGTTCATTACAGCACCGTTGACTAAATTGACCCAGAAGAAAGTGAAGTTTCAATGGTCGGAGGCTTGTGAGAGGAGCTTTCAAGAGTTGAAGACTCGACTCACATCAGCATCAATGTTGACTCTACCTAAGGGTACCGACAGGTTTATGATATGTTGTGACGCTTTGAGGATTGGCCTTGGTTGTGTGCTAATGCAGCATGGTAAGGTTATAGCCTACGCTTCCAGGCAGTTGAAGGTTCATGAAAAGAACTATCCGACTCATGATCTCGAATTGGAGGCAGTAGTATTTGCCTTGAAGATTTGGAGGCACTATTTGTATAGTGTTCATGTGGATGTGTTTACGGATCACAAAATATTACAATATGTGTTTACCCAAAAGGATCTAAATCTACGTCAAAGATGGTGGTTGGAGCTTCTTAAGGATTATGATATGAGTTTCCTCTATCATCCGGGCAAGGCTAATGTGGTGCCTGACGCTTTTAGCGGGTTTTCCCTGGAGAGTGTATCCCATTTAGATGAGGAGAGGAAAGAGTTGGTGAAAGATGTGCATCGGCTTGCACGGTTGGGAGTTCACCTTATTGACTCAACAAATGGTGGTATCATTGTTTAGAATGGGTCAAAATCATCCTTAATAACTGAAGTTAAAGATAGGCAAGACGAGGATCCTATTTTGGTAAAGTTGAAGGAAGTTGTTCAAAATCAGAAGGTGGAGGTTTTCTCCAAAGGGGGAGATGGTGTGCTTCGATATTAGGGTTGTTTGTGTGTTCCAGATGTTGATGTCTTGAGGGATCGAATGTTGCACGAGGCTCATGGTTCCAGATGCTCTATACATTTATGTTCCATCAAGATGTACCGTGACCTACGGGAAGTCTATTGGTGTAGTGGCATGATGAAGGACGTAGCAGAATTTGTAGCTAAGTATCTGAATTGTCAACAGGTGAAGGTTCAGCATCAAAGACTTGGAGGTGTGCTTCAAGACATTTGCGTTCCTACTTGGAAATGGGAGGAGATCAATATGAAATTCATTACAGGTTTGCCTCGCACTCATCGACAATATGACTCTATCTGGCTGGTTGTAGACAGGCTGACTAAGACAACTCATTTCTTATCGGTCAAAACTACCGATTCAGTGGAGGATTATGCTAAGTCGTACATTCGAGATTTAGTTCGGTTGCATAGAGTGCCCTTTTCCATCATATATGCAATACCCCAAAAGTGCCCAAGACTAGACTCGGGATTTAAAAATGAAAAGTAGCAAAAATCTGGAAAACTTCTCAGAATGGGTCATGGTAGGGGTCGTGGGTGCCATCAACGATCCGTAGGATGCGTCTGTGGTGAGATATAAAGGTTCGAAGTTAGGGGTAATGGGTCAAGGAACGACCCGTTGTTTGATGTTACAAGTCATTGGATGGAGTCTTCGTGAGACTGGTCCTTGGTCAAGGAGGAAGTAACGAGTCGTGGAACGACCCATTGCAGGTAACAACGGGTCGTGGTCAGTAGTCGTGTAAAAGGAACCCAGGTTAAGGTAGTGATGACGACGACTAGTTGCAATGATTCGTTGGAGGTAGCAATGACCCATCTCTGTCCGGTCGTGATGAGGGATCAAAGATCTAAACTTAGGGAGTAGCAGCGACTGGTAACGATGGACCATAGGAGCTCACAACGGATCGTACTGATGTCCATTGTCAGGGGCAGTTCAGTTTTTTCAGGATTTTCATTAGGGGTATTTTCATCATTCCTAAACCTAAGGTCCTAAACTACATCGTTTTAGGCTCTAAATGAAGTGTTTTCTGAAAGGTAAAGCCATTCTAGGCTCATTCACATCCATTTATGCAAATTGAAGGGTTTAGAAGGTGATCAAGTTAGGCTTTCTTCGAGTTTTTCTTCAATCTTTCATTACGCAATCAAGGAGGGGTAAAAATCAATTCTTCCCCAGGTATGTAGGGTTATGAATGGGTGAATTCGTTCACACCCATGCCCAATTCCTCTCTAAATCATAAAAATTCATATGTTGATTCAATGGGATTTTAACTCTACGCATGAAATTCCTAATTTTCTACATGGGTATTATCTAAATGTGTTTTTATTATGGAATTATGAATCATGGGAAATTTTTACGTTGTTTTCCATTAAAATCATATTTCAAGCTTTATAAATTAAAATGCTCATTTATGAGAAGTTCATGAAAGTTGAGATTTATGATGAATGTTAAAGCATGATGAAATATTATGGATGAAAAGCGTGTTTTCAAGTTATCCATGTTTATAATCATGTTTTCAAGTGAATTGAGTATTTTCAAGCATGGTAAAGTATTGGGCACTACCCACATGTTCAAGTATGATTTATGATTTTACAAATTAAGCTTACCACATGGTTTTGGGGCGAAGACTCCCAATTATTTTCAGCTTGTGGTATGGTTTGAGCTTAAGCTCCTCATATATGATTTTATATTTAATATGTATTTGATTATTGAGCTTCATCAATAGACGATGGTGAACTTCATTGAAAAATGATGGAGAGCATATGCATGATTTTGGGAGTAGTGTCTAGCACCGAGTAGGCTAAGGGTCGATCATCCTATGCTTCAGAACTACGTGCCAATGTAGGATATACATATCATATATATACACTTTGGGACCTCCCTTGTGAGCCATCCCTTCCCCGATTGGGGCTCGATCTTGATATCGATATCATGATATCATCCTTAGCCCTGGCAAGGCTTTGGACGGCTCTACCCACTTGAGTGTGATAGTTGGGACCACATAAGCTCTATCGTGGCATGTCGGTTATATGACGAGTCTCCATTGTTCCTCATGATTTTAGTTATGCATGTCTATCATTCATGATATGTGTGTGTGTGTGTGTATTAAAGCAGGTTTGACCCAATGTTTAATTTTACTTATGATTATCAGATTTCAGCTTTGGGTTAATTGATTCAGTGATGATGTTATGTTATGTGCAGATCATGATTTCAAAAAATGGCATGCAAGCCCTACTCTCAAATTCTTGTTTTGATCATGTTTTATAATATGTATGTTTCAAATGATTTTACTTAATTATGCAGTTTTACTTACCTTGCATACTCATAAATTCCATGTACTTACTGCATACTCTATGTTGTATCGTTTCATGATACAGGCCCCGATCGTCAGACTCAGCCCCGCCACTAGATAGCTTTCGGAGTTAGCATCAACCCCTGTTGGTGAGTCCTCATTTGTTGAGGGCCCCTCTTTTATTCAGTTATGTTTGCGTATTTTCAGTTTCAGATTTAGAGAGTTAGTTGGGGTCTTGTCCCATCAACTCATCAGATTTAGAGGCTTTCCAAACAATAGAATATATCCAGCTTTAGACTCGTTGTATTTCTAAATTATGTTATGCTAGATTTTTGCTATGTCTATTATGTTAATTCTTCCGCTATGTTTATTATGTTAATTCTTCCACTTTAATTGATTGAGTTAGATGTATGTTTATGTCATGGGTCAACTTGGAGTCTCTCGGGGCTCCTTATCCCGTGTCTCGATCCGAGCCTATGTTCGAGTCGTGACAAACTAACTTGGTATTAGAGCAATAGGTTTGAAGTGTCCTAGGGTGTCTGAGATCCACGTTAAGTAGAGTCTTCTTCATAGGTGTGAAGCGCGCCACACTTATGACGAAGAGGCTATGAGACATTTAGGAAATGTTCCATTCTTTCATGATATATGTCGTGCGGTGAAATGTCTCCCTATCCCTCTAACTCATGTTATTCGCGATTGCATAATCATGGCTCCCTACAAAGTTAACAGTAGAAGGAATGGAAATGGAAATAGCCACGATGATGGCAATGGATATGGGCACCAACAGGCCCCACCAGTCCAGGAGCACTATGCACTAGAGCTGGTTGCCCATCCTGAATTTCGGGCAGCCATTCAGATGCTAGCGCAGGCGTTGACTGCCCAGGTCAACCAACAGGAAGTGGCGCATGTCCCGAGGTGACAAAACGAGTCAGAGATTTCTTAAGGATGAACCCACCAGAATTCCTTGGGTCAAAGGTGGACGAGGATCCACATGAGTTTATCGACGAGATTGTGAAGATCACTTAGGTCATGGGAGTGAATGGAGTAGAGTGTGCTGACTTGGCCTCATATCAGTTGAAGGGGGTCGCACACATTTGGTTTAGACAGTGGAAGGATAGTAGGGCAGCCAGAGCAGGCCCTATCAGTTGGGAGGAGTTTCATGTTGCTTTTCTAGACTGGTTCTTCCCTCGTGAGATGAGGGAGTTGAAGGCAGCCAAATTTGTGAATCTTAAGCAGGGGAAGATAACAGTATAGGAATATGCCCTAGAGTTCACTCGTCTGTCAAAGTACGCCCCAGAGTAAGTGGTTGATCAGAGGGCATGAGTGAGAAGGTTTGTTCATAGGGTGGCGTACTATTTAGACAAGGATTGTAGGACCGCTATGCTCCATCAGGATATGGACTTCCCTCAGATAGTTTTATATGCCCAGCAGATGGAGGCGGCACATATGAGGAGGCCAAGAGGGCCAGGACAGACAGCTATAGATTCTCTCAACTGAGGCCAGGTGGTGGGCACCGACAGTAGGCCCATGAGAGATCTTCAGCCCCAGCATCTTCAACGATGAATGTGCCATCCAGACCTAGGCACGATTAGAGAGGACGAGCATCAGGCTCTAGGGGTCAGAGCAGCAGGCCCGCAGATTCTAGTATCCTAGTTTGCGATAGGTGTGGTCGGGGCACACGGGCCAGTTCTTGGCGGGTACAGGTGCATGTTTCGAGTGTGGGAAGCCCGGACGTATGCTTAGAGATTGTCCAGCAGCCAGACAGGGCCATGATAGGGGCCAAGGCTCAGCTTCCAGTTCAGTAGCTCCACCCACATGCCCAGCCCAGTAAGGGACATCTACCAGTATAGGTGGCAGTTAGTGCCAAAACAGATTCTATGCCTTAGCATCCCGCCAGGAGCAGGAGGTCTCCCCAGATGTAGTCATTGGTATGTTTCGAGTTTTCCATCTTGATATTTATGCTTTGTTAGATCCAGGGGCTACCTTGTCGTTTATGACACCTTATATGGCTAGTAGTTTCGGAGTCAATCTCGAAATCTTGTCAGAACCCTTCTTAGTCTCTACTCCAGTGGGTGATTCAATTGTAGCTAGAGGGGTGTATAAGAGTTGCCCGGTCACAATCCTTCAGAAAGTCACCTCACCAGATTTAGTAGAGTTAGCCATGAACCGAATTTGATGTTATCCTCGACATGGATTGGCTATTTGCATGGTATGCCTCAGTTAATTGTAGAACCCAAGTAGTAGAGTTTAGATTTCCGAGTGAGCCAGTCATAGAGTGGAAGGGTAGTTCAGTCGTGCCTGTAGGTCATTTTATTTCCTATCTTAAGTCTAGAAAGATGATCTCCAAAGGATGTGTATACCATCTAGTTAGGGTTAAGGATGCTACGTCTGAGACCTCGACTATCTAGTCAGTCCCAGTAGTATGTGAGTACCCATAAGTCTTTCCAAATGATCTACCGGTAATCCCTTCCGAGCGGGAGATAGATTTTGGTATTGACCTTCTTCCCGATACACCGCCTATATCTATTCCTCTCTACAAAATGGCTCTAATTGAGCTAAAAGAGTTGAAGGAATGGTTGAAGGACCTTTTGGATAAGGGTTTCATTAGACTGAACAAGTCCCCATGGGGTGCACCAGTTCTCTTTGTCCGAAGAAAGATGGTTCTCTTCGTATGTGTATTGATTATCGGCAATTGAACAAGGTCACCATCAAGAACAGATATTCTCTACCCAGGATTGATGATTTGTTTGACCAGCTTCAGGGTGCCAAGTGCTTTTCAAAGATAGATCTCAGATCCGAATTCCATCAGCTCAAGGGTCGAGAGAGTGACATCCCGAAGACAACCTTCAGGATGTAGTATGGCCATTATGAGTTTGTAGTTATGTATTTTGGACTAACAAATGCTCCTGTAGATTTTATGGACTTGATGAACAGGGTGTTCGAGCCATACTTGGATATGTTCGTGATTGTGTTTATTGATAAAATCCTGATATACTCTCGGAGTGAGGAGGAGCATGCCACTCATTTGAGGGTGGTATTACAGACTCTCAAGGATCACCAATTATATTCTAAGTTCAGCAAGTGCGAGTTTTGGTTGATCTCAGTGGCATTTTTGGGTCATGTGGTGTCAAGTGAGGGTATAAAGGTGGACTCTCAGAAAATTGAAGCATTGAAGAATTGGCCTAGACCGGTGAATCCTTCAGATATCAGGAGCTTTTTGGGCTTAGCTGGTTACTATCGGAGATTTGTTGAGGGCTTTTCATCTATTGCAGCGCCATTGACCAGACTAACCCAAAAAAAAGTGAAATTCCAATGGTCGGATGCTTGTGAGAGGAGCTTCCAAGAGTTGAAGGCTCGACTTACCCCAGCACCGGTGTTAACCCTACCCGAGGGTACCTATAGGTTTGTGGTGTATTGCAATGCTTCGAGAATCAGACTTGGTTGTGTATTGATACATCACGGTAAGGCTATAGCATATGCTTCCAGACAGCTAAAAGTTCATGAGAAGAATTACCCGACCTATGATCTTGAGTTGGCGGCGGTGGTATTCTCCTTGAAGATATGGAAACATTATTTGTATGGGGTCCATGTAGATGTATTTATGGATCATAAGAGTCTTCAATATGTGTTTACCCAAAAGGATCTAAATCTACTGCAAAGGAGGTGGTTGGAGATACTTAAGGATTATGACATGAGTGTCCTTTACCATCGGGGCAAGGCTAATGTAGTAGCAGACGCACTTAGTAACTCTCTAGGGAGAGTATGTCCCATGAGGAGGAGGGGAGGAAGGAGCCGGTGAAGGATGTGCATCGACTTGTAAGGTTGGGAGTTTGTTTGGTTGACTCAACCGATGGCGGCGTTATTGTTCAGAATGGATCAGAATCATCCCTGGTGACTGATGTAAAAGCTAGAAAAGATGAGGACCCTATTTTGGTAAAGTTAAAGGAAGTTGTTCAAAATTAGAAGGTAGAGGTCTTCTCCAAAGGGGGTGATGGTGTGCTTCGGTATCAGGGTCTCTTGTGTGTTCTGGACGTTGATGATTTAAGGAGTTGGATGTTACATGAGGCTCATGGTTCCAAGTATTTGATACATCTAGGTGCCACCAAGATGTACCAAGACTTACGGGAAATCTATTGGTGGAATGGCATGAAGAAAGACATCGCAGAATTTTTAGCTAAGCGCCCAAACTGTCAGCAAGTGAAGGTTGAGCATCAGAGACTGTGAGGTATGGTTTAGGATATCAGTATTCCTACTTGGAAGTGGAAAGGAATTAATATGGACTTTATCACAGGGTTGCCTCACACTCGTCGGCAATATGACTCCATTTGGGTTGTTGTAGACAGGTTGACCAAATCCGCTCACTTTCTACCAGTCAGAACCACGGATTCAACAGAGGATTATGCAAAAACATACATCCAAGAGCTAGTTCAATTGCATGGAGTACCCTTGTCCATCATATTTGGCAGAGCTACGTAATTTACCTCGCAGTTTTGGAGGTCATTTCAAAAAGGACTTGGTACTCAGGTTAAGCTCAGTACAGCATTTCACCCGCAAACGAATGGTCAAGCGGAGCGGACAACTAAGACTCTCGAAGACATGTTGAGAGCATGTGTGATTGACTTCAAGGGTAGTTGGGATGATCATCTGTGTTACACCCCATAAGTTTCTAACATTTAGTTGGCCTATTCGTATGTTGGTTGAGAGTTTTAGAGTGTCATACGTACGAGGAAAGGGCCCGGGGAAAGGCCGAACGAGTGCTAAGTTGGGATTTCGCGAGGGGAGGCCGAACCAAGCTGCCCAGAGGGGAAAAGTGGCACGGAGTAGAATCAACACGATGGGCAGCCTGCCACGCTGCCTTGTATGCTGCCTCAAGTATATAAAGGTATCACACTTAGAAATGAGATCATTATTTGTAAAACACGGCCAGAGCAGAGGGAGGACGAAGGAAAACATTTAATTTTCATCTGATTACGCCTCTAAACGCCGTCCAAATCTGAATTAACTTCGAGTATCAAAGTATAAGGCTGCTGGGAGCATTTCTACGGAGTTAGTTCATGAAATTCGCCCGGTGAATCATCGTTCCACCGAGACAAAGTTGTTATAATTGCTCCAAACTAGTGGCAATATGATTCCAAGCTTTGAGTAAGCATTTCTCCCTTCTATACTTTCGAGAAATAATGAGGTTTTGATCGTGTTCCGTGAAGTTGGGATATAGTTAATATTTATATATAAAGTTTTCCTTTTTGCCTAATTTAGTGTTAAAACTATTCCTATCTTTCCAGTAATACGATTTCAGTTGGGAAGAGTTATTAAATGCTAATTGGAACCTATCAGTTAATCAGAAACCGGCAATCGAGGTATGTTAAGGCATTTTCTTTCGGCAAGTTAGTTTCTTCAGCATAGTAGTCCAGTATGA
>JACEIK010005173.1:84253-101201 GCA_018107945.1 Datura stramonium | reverse complement strand
AGCTTCTATAATATTTTGTTGGATTATATATAAATATTCTTGGGATAATATTTCTTTTTTACGTATAGAACACTAGAAAATAAGTAAGACGTCAACTTTGTTTTGAAAAAATATTTTCCTTCATGCCTAACACACCCTTAGAAAATATGCTCATTAGCACGAATGTCCCTATTTGTGGTGGTTTTTGATTTTCGTCCTTCAACATTTTGAGTAATAAAAAAGTGGCCGAAAGTACTGTGATATTGAAAAAAAAATATTTAAAAAATTCTGAAGGCACAAGTTAGGCCTTACAAGGCAAAAAATTATAAGATGAAATTAGCAAGACATAAATTATCTACAGGACATAAATACAGAGTCAAAATGCTATGCTTTAAGAATTTCATAATCCACAGGTTATACCTTTCAACACATAAGTTAGTTACTACAGAACATATGTTGATAGAAGCATAAGTTCAATTTCAGAACCCACAAATTATGCCTTAAGAGACATAACTTGTTCTTACAGAACTTTTGCCGAACTGTTGGAAGAATAATTCAAAGTTATAGAAAATCAAATTTGTTTAGGATTTTATTTTTGGTAATTTATTTAATCAATATCTAGTTAAAATTTATTTGTCAAAGTCATATAGGAATATGTTTTCTAGTCCTAGTCTAATTTAGTCTTCTAGTATTATAAATAGGAGTGCTCACATATTTTCGTATTGTGAGAAGTGGAGGGAGAATCGTAAAGATTGTAAAGAGTATTCAGAAATTTGTTAGTTTATAAATAAAGTAATTTCCTTTCAAATTGGTATAAGAGCTTTTGCAATCTTGGTAGAGAATCAAATAGATTCACTGCCGACAGGCGGCGCTAGCCAATATGTATCGCCCGTCTGGCTAATGATTGTGTTGAAAAACTGTCTGGCCAATGATTGTGCTGAAAAAAATCTTTTGGGAAATGATTATATTAGTAAAAGTTGGGTCAATGATGTATGCATGAAAAAATAATAATGCTAAGAAGGATTGAAAAAAAGATTGCAAGTTTAAAGAGGTGTAAGCAAATACGGCACAAGAGAAAGAAACTTTTCTCTAAAAGATGAAAATAAGTAGTTGGCGTAAAAGAAAAAAACTAAAAGTTGATTATAAGTGAATCAACAGATTTGGGTATTGGTGACAAAGTGCATCATCGATAGTTGGAGAGAAGTGCTCCAACAATTGAATGTTGATGAGAAGTGCATCAACTATTGAAAGTTGGAGAAAAGTGATACAACACAACCAAGAAAAAAAAAATAGAGTTTAAGAGAAGTGCTCCAAAAAAATTTGAAAGCTTGAGAGAAGTGCTCCAACAATTGAAGGTTGAAGAGAAGTGCTTCAACAATTAACAGTTGATGAGAAGTGCATCAACAATTGAAGGTTGAAGAGAAGTGCTTCAAGAATTGACGGTTGATGAGAAGTGCATCAATAATTAAAAGTTGAACAATCTATAATGATATTACAAACGAGCATGCTTAAATAATACAAAAATATAAACGTCAAGAAGAAGGTTGAGTTATTAACCTCAAACTTCTTTTAACATATGTATGAACTAAAAAAGATAGTTTGTCTGTCTAAAGTAACCTGGAGTATTTTCCTCGTCTTCTTCTTCAAATTTATCCAATAGCACCTACTTGTTCATCAGTTGTTCTTGAATTTATTGGATTTTATTGAAGTTGGTGACACTGTCATATGATTCTGCTTTGTTAGTCGTATTGATAGGTGCTTTGGAACAAATTCATGGTCACATTACTATCCCAACTATGTTGCCTTCCGTGTGTCTTCTTTTTATTTTTGTTGCTTTCACTTCTTTGTTGGCTAGGTGAGAGATCCCCATCCCTAACCATTTTTTCAAAATCATATATCCAACATATTATCTTCCTCATCCTCTTAAAAAAAGTCCTTGCCCAAATCAATAGCATATGGACATTCTTCTTTGAAAATCAGACTTTAGGCACAAATATTGGAGCTTCTGGACTTAATTTGCTATTCAAAGTAGGAGGCGAAACCTATTCTTCATAAATCAAATCAGCCCACCTAGAAGCACTTGTCTCCCCTTGTTTTTCCTTAGAGATAATCAAATCATTTGTGAAATTAGCTTGAGAGAGTGATACCATATCTTTCTTTATACAATGCTCCAGTTGAATTTTTACAATAGTGGACAGTAGATCAAAAGCATTTTGAGTTGGTAAATCAAATTAGGATTGACGCAAAACTGAAAATTTCCAGTCACAGCTTTTTTCCGACATGGAGAACTACTTCGACTTGCCAAGGGACCAATATGACTATCAACTGATTCTTTGTGTGCAATCGCAGTCCGATTTCCAGATGCATTCTCTTCACTGCTAGAACTTTCATCTTGCCAAAGAATTCTCCTTGTTCGAATTAATATTCTCAGCCAATTGTTGCCCCATATTTCCCTCACCTACAGGTTTTTTAGTATCTTTTTTTCCAACTCTCTTAGCATTCAAAAAATCGCGTGCATCTTCCTTTAATTGTTCCATATTGTTAACCTCAGTGTTGGGAGCTTTGTAGTTTTGATAATTGACAACCAGCTGATAAAACAGGTGAATAAAGCTGGTCTAATGAATGTTTGTCACGACCCAAACATAGACCCTGATCGTAACATGGGACAAGGAACCCTGAGAGGCCCCAAGTCGCCTCATGCCATAAGCATATGTCTAACTTCATATCACCTAAGGTGGAATACTGAACATACAATATAGAGGAACATAAACGTAACATAACATAGCATGATAGGTGGAACGTACTAACATACATATCAGCTGAGTACTACCATTAGTCTGAAAGCCTCTATCACATCAGATGGATTGATGGGACAACATCCCCAACTAACCCGGCAAAACTGAAAAAAAAGAACATCAAGGTCTGAATATATGGCCCTCAGAACATGAGGACTCACCAAAAGGGCTGATAGCTAACTCTGAATGGACTACTGATGGAGATGAGCTTGAAAGCCGGATCCTGTATCATGAAATGATACAACATAGAAAGTATGCGGTTAGTACGTGAAATGTACCGAGTCTGCAAGGTAAGTAAAACAGACATTTAAAATATATAAAACTCATAAATGATCATAAGAGTATGACAACATTCTCATAACATTATTATCATGATATAACATGAGGCTGAAGGTTTTCGAAACATTCCTAATACAATCATAATCATAATCATAAGAGAAAAGATTTATTGAACATGACTTGAGCCGATATACATAACCATAAACATGCATAAATCATGAAGAATAGTGAGAGATTCTTATAATCGGCATACCCCATACGAGTACACATGGAGTCCGACCTGTAACCCTAGTCGGGAGGGCGTTCGTACCTTGCCAAGGGTAGAACCATGAAAGGCGTGATATCACCATGAAAAGAGCCATTTAGGCTAGGAACAGTCACAAGGGAGGTCCCAACATGTCCTACGGTGGCACGTAGTTATGAGATCCAGGGTCGAACCTATGCCCCAAACATACCAGTGTTAAATACTACTCCCAAAATATATATAGTGCTCATAGTATAATATGCATGAGATTCATGGGCTAGTTAAATCATGATAATCATAAACATGCTTGTAAAACATGCTTTGTAAATACGCGTGAACTAGTCATGAAATAAGTCCCGTGAGTCGGCCAAAATATAATTCATAAAATCATGGAATTCATACATGTTCTTGTAGATTATACATATACCTTGAAAATCATCAATTCATAATGGTCATTTGAATAAATCCATATTTCAAATCATAAATCATGATGGGTTTGTGAATATCAATAATTGAAGTAAGGATCATAACTCGATTCATCATAGAATACATAATTGGGCTTAATTTGCAGAAACCTAAATCAATAATTTTATAATCAAAATAGTTGTAGAATTTTATCATAATCCAAGATATAATATAAGTCACAAAAGAATAACCCATTAATAGATCATTGGAATTTCTCAAGATTTAAGTAAAACCTATAAGATTTTTGATCAAATTTCATAAATTAGAGATTGGGCATGCGTGAACAAAAACACCCATTCATAACCCTAGATGCCTCAAGGAATCAAATTTCAACACTCTTCGAAAGCCCAAGGAAAAATTAATGAAGAAGAGCTTGAGAACTAGCTTTATCACTCTTAAATCTTCCTAACTTTGCATGCATGAGAATGAACAGGTTAGAGGGTTTAACCTATCTTAACATACTCTAAAAATAACATAAAATAATGTAGTTTTGAGCCTTAAAGAGTAGGAATGATGAAAATACTTTAATGAAATACCCGAAAAATCTCGCGACCGACGATCTAACTACGGTCAACGAAGTCGCTGGAGGATACCGTGACTGTGGTATCCGTCCTCCGTCATATGCACTCGCCAGTAATCCCCGATCTTTAGATTCAACCCACGACTCTACAGACGAGTCATCCTTTCTTCATCTAACGGATCGTTAATTCGATCGTTGTTTGCCCCTTAAGATTCTACACTTCTCCTCACAATGAGCCTCACCATGACTCGTTACTTCATCCAACGAGTCATGGTTTCCTTCCGTTAGGTCCACTGGAAATTTTGCATATCCCACCACAACGACTCGTGACCACGGATCGTTACAACTCACGACGGGTTGTGGGATGACCTGTCATATCCCCTAATGGTGAAGTCCAGTACCCACCACGGTTACAAACAACGATACATCACTTGTTGTTTCCATTGCCACTAGACCTGACCCTTCCCACGACTGCTCCCAACGGGTCGTTGGTTGGACCAATGATTCGTTAGGTTGTCCGTCCTGCAACATTTTTCCTAGTTTTCAGCCAACTTCCATTTTTGATCCTGGGTCTAATCTTAGGTACTTTCTGGGTATTACAATGTTTGAGCACAATACATAAGAAGCAGTAAACATTCACAAGTTAAGGTGCGAGAATTAAGGAGATGATAAGCAATATTTATCAAACTCAGCAAAATCAACATGTGGATAATTCAGGAGAGTTGGAGTCTGATTACAATATAAGCAAGTGCAAAAGATTAACTTGAATAAAGACTCCCACACGAGAAGAAACTCTAAGGCGGGCAAAGGTGTTGCTGTAAAGAGTTTGAAAGAAAGAAGAACTCTTTGAAGATGTGTGTATATAAAAGAGTATGATATCTCATAGTATACACACACTCACAAAGAGAGAAAATAAGTTTATTGCATTTGGTGAGATTTTTGTCGACATATCTGTCTAGTAAAGTATTAATCTTGGCTTTTCTTGTACTAGAAGTTGTCATTGAGTTGTAATTATTGTATTCTTAATTCAGTGAGCTATAAATTGAATTGAGAAGAGTTTTTCTTCAAGTCTTGTTACTAGGAATACATTGTGGGTTAGAAGATAACAACTAGGAATTAGAATTTATAATTCCTTATATTGAAAGAGTTGTAATCAACTGTTTTGAAGAGGCTCTGGGAGTTAGTGAAGTTTGGAGAAAAATCATGTGGAGTACAGGTTGTGGTTTTTTCACCTTTAGAATCGAGTGTTTTCCACATTAAATCTGTGTCTTATTTACTTACTGTTTATTCACTCAAGTGGAACACGTCTGACAACCCATTTCATTTGTAGGCAAATAGTTAAGTCAAGCTCTTAGGTCGTGCAGTTTAACAATTGGTATCAGAGTAGGTTTGTCTTAAAAGGTTAAAACCTAAGATAGATCATGATAAATTCTGCACCACCGATTGGACACTGTGAAGGGAAGTCAACCACTCGACCACCTCTTTTCAATAGATCACACTTCATTTGGTGCAAGGCTCGCATGGAGAATTTTATCCAGGCTGAAGACTATGAGCTGTGGGACAGGATCACTATAGGACCTGTCATTCCTAAGAAGATGATGGATGGAGTCGAATTTCTAAAAGTAAGGTCTGAATTTATTGCAAATGACTTGTTGGCTCTCAAGAAAAATGCCAAAGCGAAGAACATCCTTGTATGTGGATTAGGTCCTGATGAGTGCAACCAGATTTCAAATTGCTCAACAGAAAAACATATATGGGATGCTCTGATCAATGCTCATGAAGGAACAAGTCAGGTCAGAAAGTTCAGAGTTGCTATGCTATTCACTGAATATGAAACATTCAAAATGAAGGACAAATCCTTGCAAGAAATGATCACAAGACTTACATCACTAGTGAATGAATTATCTTCTCTGGGAAACATGCTCACTACTGAAGAACAAGTTGACAAAGTCTTAAGGGACCTTCCTAAGGCTAAATGGGATGTCAAGGTAATTGCTATTCGGGAAGCAAAAGACATTTTCACCATAATGCTTGATGAATTGGTAGGAAACTTGAAGACATATGAGATGAATATGGATGATTCAAAGAAAAAAGAGTCAATCAAAGAAAAGTCAATAGCTCTCAAGGCTTGTGATAGTGACGAGTCTAATGGTGATGATGAGCATATTTCCTTCATTTCCAAGAAATTTAAAAAATTTATCAAGAAGGAAAAGGGATTGACAAGAAAGGATCAGGTAGTAAAAAGAGTTCTAATGAAAAGTCTTCAGCTGAATATTATAAATGCAACAAGACTGATCACATGATCAAGGATTGTCCACTATGGAAAATTAAATGGAGGAGAGAAAGAGCTGAAAATGAGAAAGCTAAAAAAGAAACGAAAGAAAAGACAAAGAAGAAGGAAAATTATGCAATGATGGATGCTTGGGGATCTGAATCTGATGAGTCTGACACTGAAGTTGATGAAACTGCATTCATGGCACTAGGAGACTCTGATCTTGAAGAAGATGACAAGAACTCTGAGGTAAGCATCTCTGATCTAAATGAAAATATTCATACTTTGTCTAAAAAGAAACTTTTATCTATGATGAATGCTGTAATAGATAAACTCCAGGAAATCATTTTTGATAGAGATCAGTTGTTTAATCATTGATAAAGAAAATTGTGCTTTGAAAAACACATTGTTGAACTTGAAACTATCAGTGAGAGTTTGAAAAAATTCTCAAGTCAAAAGGAGGAAGCTGGTGAGAAATTGAGGAAAGTTGAGTCTGAACTCAAACAATGTAAAATTGATTACTCTTGTGAAAAAGAAAAGGTAAGAAAATTAAGTCTGAAAGTTTCAAAGCTAAAAGGTAATCTTGAGAAAGCAAATAGGTGGACCAAGTCTTCTAGGATTATAAATAATCTAAGCGGGAGGGTTCACAATGAAAGCGCTGGAATAGGCTTATTTAAAGAATCAAGTGTCACTGAAGATATATGTTATTTATGTGGTAAATATGGTCATCCTACAACTGAACGTCCAGTAGCAGTAAGAAGTAGAAATAGGAGTATCCTATTGGCTAAAGGAATTAATAACAAAACTGCCAATAGAAACAGGTCATACAACCCGTTGCCACACTGGGCAAGAAAAGACTTGATTCATCCCTTTGATCACAAAAGGGGACCCAAGCTTGTCTGAGTTCCTAAAACTAACCCCTAAGCTATTTTGCATATTAGAGTGAAAGGGAGCAAGCATTGGTACATGAATAGTACTTGTTCAAGACACATAACAACAGACAAACAAAAATTTCTTTCACTCACTCCACTAAAAGGGGGGAATGTATCTTTTGGTGATGGAAAAGAGGGTACTGTTACAGGAATTGGAAAAATTAGAAGGTCAGAAACAAGGTCTTTGGAAGATGTGTATCATGTTGATGGATTTAAGCACAATCTACTGAGCACATCTCAGTTGTGTTGACAAAGATAACAAGGTAACCTTTACTTCTACAGGTTGCAAAGTCAAGAGGTTGGATACAAAAAAAATTGTGCTAAGTGCAAGAAGACACAAAAATGTATACAAGGTAGGTATCATAGGAATGCCTGATACAAATAAGACTTGTCTTAGTGTAATGGAATGTGATCCCCTTCTCTGACACAAAATACTGGGGCATGCTAGTTTGAAACAGTTGAATAAACTAGTTTCAAAGGACATGGTTATAGGCTTTCCTAAAACTAAATTCAAAAACTGAAAAGGTCTGTAGTGCTTGTGTGAGGGGGAAGCAGGTGAGGTCATCATTTTCATCAAAGAATCAAGTAAGTACAACCAAATGTCTGAATCTATTGCATATGTATTTATGTGGACCTATGAGAGTAAGCTGAGGTGGAAAAAGATACATCTTTGTTATTATTGATGATTACTCCAGGTTCACCTGGACTTTTTTTTAGCCTCTAAAGATGATGCTCTTGATGCCTTTTCTGTTTTTGTAAGAAAGATGGAAAAGAAATTAGGCTCTTCTCTAATTTCCATAAGATCTGACCATGGAACAGAATTTGAAAATGCTAAATTCTTAGAATTTTGTTCAATAAATGGAATAGATCATAATTTCTCTGCTCCTCAAATACCTCAGAAAAATGGAGTAGTTGAAAGAAAAAATAGGACTTTAGAGGATATGGCTAGAACTATGATGATTGCAAGAAATCTTGCAAAAAAATATTTGGGCTAAGCACTGCTTGTTACATACTTAAAAGATGTATGAACAGACCTCTGTTAGAAAAGACTCTCCATGAATTACTCAAAGGTAGGAGGCCTAATATTGCTCATAGTAGAATCTTTGGGTGTAAATGCTTTATTCATAATAATAGGAAAGATAATATGAAAAAATTTGATGCACGAAGTGATGAGGGAATTTTCTTAGGCTACTCCTAATATAGTAAAGCCTATAGAGTGCTAAACAAAAGAACAAACTGTGTTGAGGAAAGTGTGCATGTTGTTTTTAATGAGTCTTGTGTTATGCTTAAGACTAACATACAGGATGAAAGAGAAACTTATGAAAAATCTCAGGAACATGTCGTATCATCTGTTTCATCTGGGATTGGATCATTGACAGGGGGAACAATATGTAATGAAGCTGAGCCATCATTAATGCAACAAGCAAACTCACATGCAGGAACTTCACAAGGATTGCAACTGAAAAGCTACAAGTATCAGGATTCACATCCCATTGAAAATGTTCTCAAAGATCTCACCTCCAGGATTACAACCAGATCAGGACTGAATAATTTATGTGCCTTCAATGCATTCTTATCTAAACTGGAACCTAAAAAGGTAAAAGAGGCTTTACTTAATGAATATTGGATTCTGGCTATGCAAGAGGAGCTAAATCAGTTTGAAAGAAGCAAACTGTGGCACTTAGTACCTCCCCCTGAAGGAAGAACTATGATTGGGACAAAATGGGTATTCCGGAACAAGCTAGATGAACATGGAATAGTTATAAGGAACAAAGCTAGATTAGTGGTTCAAAGATCTGGTCAAGAAGAGGGAGTTGACTATGATTAGACACTTGCTCCTGTTGCAAGACTTGAAGCTATCAAATTACTTATAACTTTTATAACTTTCAAAGAAATCACTCTTTATCAAATGGATGTTAAGAGTTCATTCTTGAATGGTTATCTGAAAGAGGAAGTCTATGTGAAGCAACCCCCAAGATTTGAAAGTTCTTAATTTCCTAATTATGTCTACAAGTTAGACAAAGCTTGTATGGGTTGAAGCAAGCTCCAAGAACTTGGTATGAAATACTTTCAAAATTTCTTTTGGAGCATGGGCACACTAGAGGAAAGATTGACAACACACTCTTCTTAAGAACAAAAGATCAAGATCTGCTGGTTGTGCAGGTGTATGTAGATGACATCATATTTGGTTCTACAAGTAGTCTCATGACTCAAGAATTTTCCATGCTCATGAATGGAAAATTTGAAATGAGTATGATGAGAGAATTAAATTTCTTCCTTGGGTTACAAATTAAGCAAACTCCCACTAGAATCTTGATCCATTAGCAGAAGTATGTGAAAGAGTTACTCAAAATATTCAATATGGAGTCTTCCAAAGAGATTGATACTCCTATTGTCACTGCCACAAAATTGGACCTTGATGAAACAGGTCCATCCATAGAGCAAAAGTTGTATAGAGGTATGATTGGCTCTCTCCTTTATCTCACTGCTAATAGACCTGGCATTATTTTCAGTTTTGGCTTGTGTGCTAGATTTCAAGAAAATCTCAAAGAGTCACATCTCAAATCTGTTAAGAGAATTTTGAGATACCTGAAGGGAACAACTGATCTGCGATTATGGTATCTGAAATGAAGCAATTTTTCTCTAGTAGGATATGCAGATGCTGATTTGTGCTGGATATCTAGTGGATAGGAAAAACACTACAAGCATGAAGGACTTCATTGGACCATGTTTGATCTCCTGGTCCACCAAGAAGCAAAATTTTGTAGCTTTGTCTACTACTGAGGCTGAATATGTAGCGGCTACTTCATATTGTGCATAGTTATTATGGATCAAGCAACAATTAGATTGATGTTGATGTTGGATGTGTGGGAATCCTTTGTGATAATAATAGTGCCATAAACATTGCCAAAAATCCAGTTCAACATAAGAGAACCAAACATATTGACATAAGGCATCATTTTCTTAGAGACAATGTTGAGAAAGGTCATATTTCAATTATGTTTTGTTCCACTGAAGAGTAAATCGCTGATATTTTTACCAAAGTCTTAAGCAGGGATCATTTTGAAAAGAATAGGTTATAATTGGGGATGATTAAGATTGCATAAGCCATCTTCAATGATTGGCTAGATTATGCAAACTTCTTTGTTTTATTGCTAACCTTGTTATTCATCCTAACTTTGCACATTTACTTATGAGTCCCAAGACCAAGATAAACTTTTAATATTTAACAAGTGTGTGTATTAATTTGTGCAGTGATATCAAGATTATGTAGGCAGTCATTCATAGCTATCAGGTATGTTCTTTTTCACATAATACTTTACTGTTAATGAGAAACAACTATGCATGAGTGTTCCATCCTTTCACAAATCATTATAACCGTCATTACTTCTTCCCTTTCCCATAAAGATGAAACTGCCATCCACTACCTATCATGTCTCCCACTGACAACCCATTGATAAGCAGTCATGTCACACGATTCCTATTCCATTTTTCCCTCAATAAAGTAGTAGCCTGGATGATTCAATAGATTGTCGAGTTGAAAGTTCTAAAATTCTCCACTATTTCTTCTACTTCCTCTTCTTCCTCAAGTAGCTCTTCATCCACTAGCTCAGAAAATTTTCCTATATTTCAAGACCTGGTGGTTCACACATGTGAAACTCCCTCTCCAAACATTCTTCCTCCCATTCAATTTAAAATGTCAGATTTTGCGGCATGGAATGCTTTTAAAGCACAGTTCTCTTCTTCCTCAACCATCCCACCATTTTCATCTGGTTCATCCCTCAATATCTATGATATAGCTCCACTTTAATCAGCTCCAAATGAAGCAACTCCTATTGCAGACCTGATTCCCCAAAGGTTTCGAACCCGATTGAGAAAGAAATTTGGTTCCCTTATTCTTATCCCTGATGATGAACCTGATCATGAACCACCTCCTCCTACCAGTTCTACTTGTGTTCCTCTTACTTGAACTCAAAAAAGGCGGGAAGATGAAAATCTTGCACAAGCTCTTCACAAGAGCAAGAAAAAGAAATCTTCCACTCCTCATCTGTTGAAAAACCATCCTCCTCGTCTAAGGAAGTATTACTCAAATCTGTTTGGAAATTCAAAGTGGTCAAAAAGACCATTCCCGAACCCACCTCTTTTGGGTCATCCAAATCTCCTTTCCAAACTCCCTCTTCTGCCACGCAGACTTCTTCTATGTCTACTCCAAAGTCTTCCTCACAATCACCTTCAAAATCAACCTCAAAACCCCCTTCCAAACCTACTCCAAAACCCTCTTCCAAACCGACTCCCAAACCATCCACTAAACCCTCTCCCAAACCACCTCCTAAACCATCCTCCACTTCTACTTCAAAGGCCCTTCCCCCACTGCAAATACCTGAACATCAGAAGGGGTTTCTCGACCTGCTCCATCACATCGCTCAGATTCTAATGATTTTGATGAAGATGTGTCTGCTGGGTTTGACACTTCTGGCCTCATTAATAACCAACTAGCCCATTTGGTGTATTTTCAAAAATGAATTGTTCTTCGGGGAAGGGTGGCGACTGGGTTTAGTGGCCCAGAAATGGAAGTTTTGCTTGAAAAATTGGAAGTTCAAGGATGGACATCCCTATTTCTTCAGGGTGATTTTTAGAGAAAATTTGGCAAACCTGAAGTGGTTGAGTTCTATGCTCATGGGACTACAAATGGTTCTCTCTTTTCCTCTAGTGTCAAGGGAGTCTCTATCCATTTAGTGGCTGAAGATTTGGCCCGTATCTTGGGGATCCCCAGTGGTGGGTGGGATCACTATGTCAAGTTTGAGTGGCCACCATTGGACAATTTGCCTTCTTCTAGGGATATATGCAGAAAATTCTCAGGCCAACCAAATCTTGTCCAGCATCACCGCATTCAAAAGAAAGAAATGTCCCCACTCCATCAACTGTATTTTGATGTTGTACATAAGGTACTCATCCCTATGAAGGAGAGAAGAACTGAAGCCAACTATCTTGATCTCACTCTAATGGAGTTGCTATACATTGGGATTAAGAGTGATTTACCCAGCCTCATGGTGAAGCATATGCAGCGGGTTCTTACTAAAGATGATAAGGGGCATTCCCTTCCCTATGCTTTTTGGTTGTCTTATGTATTTGAGGACTATTCAGTTCCTGTACAAGTATGGACCTTTCAGACAACTAAGGACGTTCTTGGGGAGGTGAAACATGTTGATCTACCTGCTTCAATGAGGAGAGCTGACACTCCTTTTCAAAGGATGCGAAATGCCTTAGCAGAAAAGACTGTTGAATTAGAAGTTGCTCATCTTGCACATGCTCAAGAAAAGGCTGCTCTTCAGGCAAAGATCACTGAGTTGGAGGCTACCCTTGAGTCTGAAAGAGCTGCCAATGCTGATACCATTAGACGTTTATCCCAATTTCTTCCCTCAGTCCCTCCTTCCTAGAACTACCTGTGCTTGTTCCTAGCTTTTTGGTTTACCTACCCCTTCAGGCTTAGCTGTGTTTTATTTTTCAGTAATGTTTTGTTTGTGATTAAGAACTCTCTTTTGCTTTGAATGAATTGCTTGTGTTGTTTACAGCGGTTATATCTCACTGCACTTTTAATTACCTCTCTTGTCTTAAAATGTTATCTTGCTTATCTTGGGATTGCCCCAGTGGCATTAGGCTGTTTAACTGCTTTGTTGGCTATAATTCATTGATTTTTAGCTTTTCGATGATGCCAAAATGGGGAAGAAAACATATGATTTGACAATGCAATGGTAATAACCCACATAGACTAACATGTTTCATGTTCAAAAGTTTTTGCTTATAGGTAATGTCCGTGTACAAATGGAATTGTGTTTGTCATCATCAAAAAGGAGAAATTTGTTGGGAGCTTTGTAGTTTTGATAATTGACAACCAGCTGATGAAACAGGTGAATAAAGCTGGTCCAATGAATGTTTGAGCACAATACTTAAGAAGCAGTAAATATTCACAAGTTAAGGCACGAGAATTAAGGAGATGATAAGCAATATTCATCAAACTCAACAAAATCAACATGTGGATAATTCAGGAGAGTTGGAGTCTGATGACAATACAATCAAGTGCTAAAGATTAACTTGAATAAATACTTCCACAGGAGAAGAAACTCTAAAGCAGGCAAAGGTGTTGCCGTAAAGAGTTTGGAAGAAAGAAGAACTCTTTGAAGATGTGTGTATATAAAGGAGTGTGATATCTCAGAGTAGACACACACTCACAAAGAGAGAAAAAGAGTTTATTGCATTTGGTGAGATTCTTGTTGACATATCTGTCTAATAAAGTATTAAGCTTAGATTTTCTTGTACTAGAAGTTGTCATTGAGTTGTAATTATTTTATTCTTAATTCAGTGAGCTATAAACTGAATTGAAAAGAGTTGGTCTTCAAGTCGTGTTACTAGGAAGACATTGTGGGTTAGAAGATTGAACAGTTAGGAATTAGAGTTTATAATTCCTTAGATTGCAAAAGTTGTAATCAACTATTTTGAAGAGGCTCTTGGAGTTAGTGAAGTTTGGAGAAAAATCATGTGGAGTACAGGTCGTGTTTTTTCACCTTTAGAGCCGGGTGTTTTCCACGTTAAATTTGTGTCTTATTTACTTACTGTTTATTCACCCAAGTGGAACACGTTTGACGACCTGTTTCATTCATAGGCAAACAGTTAAGTCAAACTCTTAGGTCGTGCAGTTTAACACTCAGAATTAGGCTGCATAAGTACAACAACTTGCCCCACTTCATCACCTAATCGGTCACCTTGAGACACTGTCTTCCCCATCAACAAGATGACATTTGTCATCCTCATGCACTTGATGTTTAAAATGAGTGCAATACAGTGGAAGATTATCAAAGACAATTATTTTAATAATGTTTATTTTACCTGATTCTTTCTCCAGAAACTGTAGCCTTACCCGATTTGGATGCTTGTCAAGTAGGTGTATGATTACCTTAGCCCTGACAGTACTTGGCCTAGTGCAATCTTGTGTTTCTTGTAAACACACTGCAATAGGCTTCCCTGCAGCTGCTGCAATTGACAATAAGGACCTCCTTGTAACTCGGATAACATTGGTTTTCCAAATGCAAATTTGATAATCACTGCTTGATGTAAACCTTCTTTGTTATTGCTTTGATCTTTTATTAACTAATGCATTGTATTGCAAAATTAATGCAAGTGCAATCGGAAGGACCAGCTAGTATGTATGTAGAAGCACTTCCCTTCTTTTATTCTATAAATGGAAGAAAAGATATCAAACAGAAATGAAAAGAGAAACAATGTAACAAAAATAGCTCAAACAGCATATTCCCTCACAAAATCAACTTTCTGCTATAATGTACATATTTGGAAAATGTGAAGTTTATACTATAATGAGTTTGAAAATTAGTATCATAATCTAATATATCTACCCCAATCGTCATCATCATCACAATCATAATAATAATATTCCTGCTGATTTTGTTGTTCAGCGCCAACATTGTATTTAGAATTACCCCATAATCGCATAGACAAGTCAAAGATTTCTCGATCAACAGGTCAGGCCATATAAGGATTATCTCCATCCAGTTCCCAAACAACATTGAAATTATTCTCAAATGCTATGATCTTTTTGGTTAAATCCTCTCCGAGGATGTTCAAATTGGGAATTGAATCCATGATGTGGTTGTATATTACATCTGAGTGTGGATATGGGATATACACACTGTTGCAGTTGAAATGCCATATGGATTTTAAAATCGCCAAATCCTGATGATCATCATTATCGTAGTGATAGTCATTTGTTAACCCGTGATCGGTTAGTTCAGTATCATCCTTTGCTGAATCATTATGAATTTGATTTCCTTCAGGTGTGTCTGATGGTCCTCCTTCTTCGAAGTTGGAAAATTTAAATTTCAATTTGAATATTTCAGACATTGGTCGTTTTCCTTTTTCAGCAGCTTTATAGACACTTAGATTTTACCCTCTAATTAGTGTTTTATTTGTAGTTTTTTTTTTTTTTAATTTGTTTTCACTTATTCTTAGGCAANGTGTGTATTAAATAATTATATGCAATGAAGTGATATATTATTATTTATTATTGAAAATAATATGTTGTGTGCTAAATAATTGTATTCAATGAAAAGATATATTATCTTTACTACAGATAACTTCTTAAAATTTTCATCTTCTGAGAGTAACAAAGAGAATGAGAGTCTATAATAATTTTGCTAATTGGTAAATTAAGGATTAATATAACTTTTAAAGTATATTGAATTAATATCATAAATCAGAAAACGCACACAAAAAAATTAAAGTCGGATAGATATGCTCCAAACAAAAAAGCAAAGCAGCATAGGAGACTCGTGGCATGAAAGTCCATAATTGAGAAACACAAAGATCTTGCAAGAGTGTTTATCCTAGAAAAAAATATTCTTTCTGCAAACCAAGGAAGAATAACAACAAATGTTGCAGGAAGAAGAGGACGTGCGAAAACGTGAAGAAATGGGAAGCGAAAGAGAGAGAAAGTTGATCAGAAGGCTA
This sequence comes from Datura stramonium, assembly GCA_018107945.1. Classification (NCBI taxonomy): domain Eukaryota; kingdom Viridiplantae; phylum Streptophyta; class Magnoliopsida; order Solanales; family Solanaceae; genus Datura; species Datura stramonium. The sequence goes on along the minus strand of JACEIK010005173.1, from coordinate 85,195 downwards.
AGTTAGAAGCGATTGCGAAAAAGTAGTGGCAACAAGTGCTAGAACTTGAACAAAAGAATAGACAAGAATATACAATTTTGAGTTACGGGAGAATGTTGGAAGAATAATTCAAAGTWGTAGAAACTCWAGTTTGTTTAGGATTTGGTTTTTAATAATTTATTTAATCCATGTCTATATAGAATTTATTTATCAAAGTCACATACACTACTAGAAATAAAGATTTTTTTCACTGTAAATCAATGATAAATTTGTGTATAAAACATGATTCCACCCATTTTTCATTGAACCAATTCACTAGAAAAACGTATGGTGGGAAACAGATTCTCACTGAAGTAGCAGAAAACTTCATAATTTTTTTCATGTGAAAGCACTATTATCTTTTCTTTTCCCACCGACATCAATGGAAAAGTCACTTAATATTTTTGATAAAAAATTTCAATGAGAAAATAGTGATTTTTTAGTAGTGATAGAAATAGATTTTCTAGTCCTAGTCTTTCTAGTATTGTAAATAGGAATACTATGTAACATATTTTCGTGTAGTGATAAGCAAAGGAAGAATTGTGAAGATTTTAGAGAGCATTCAAAGATTTTCTAGTTTATATATAAAATATTTTTCTTCAGAACTTATCCCTTGCAAATTAGATACCACACAACTTATATCGGACAAGACAAAAATTGTGAAATTAGGTATAGTTAAGTGTACTTTGGTCCATAAATTTTTATTAAATCAGAAGTAGGGGGAAAAATTAAAGACCACTGTACCTATTTTAGCTGCAAGAACTAAAGACCACCCCTAAATAGGGGAATCCGTGCAAGAACTTGTTGAAAATACCATTTTTTTCTCAGTCAACTGGCCAATCCCCACTTGTTTCTTTGTTGAATTCGTAATAAATAAAAATTATAACATGTCAAGTTTCAATCTCTAACTAACTTATCTAATAA